>JAFBJT010005453.1:29176-55329 GCA_016785325.1 Chascanopsetta lugubris
CGTCCGGTATAGTGTGACTGATTATGAGTGTTTGACCAACGCGCAGACGTGCGTGATGGTGAAGGAGATTGCGTCATATTGGAGGGAGTGCATGAACCTTATCACCGCCACATATGTAGAAGGTCAGAGAACGCCACTGACATGGCACCAATGGGGTCTAATGTGGTGATGCCTCGATGTTATGCTGTATAAAAATTACAAAACCTTACACTGTTCAGAAATAATCCAATAACATCCATCTGTGCACAGCGAAACCAGTTGAAAACTGGACTTGCACACAAATTTGACATAAACAACACATAACTGAGTCAACATTTTAAGCTTTACCCTCATCGCTTATTCACAATCGTTACCATTTTTATTAGTTCAAAGGCTGGACACTACTGATCCAACACTCTCTTTATCAGGATCAATTAGATCAATTCTCCTGGCAGAAATAATGTATGAGCGCCATTGTTGAATACTATATACCCTGAGAAGTCCAGGTTGAATATTAATGATGATGATAATAATGATAATAATAATAATAATGAGATGATAAGTAAGATAGTAAGATAAGAAGAAGAAGAAGAAGAAGAAGAAGAAGAAGAAGAAGAAGAAGAAGAAGAAGAAGAAGAAGAAGAAGAAGAAGAAGAAGAAGAAAATAAATAAATAAATAAATAGCCATTAAAAATCATCATCATCATCATCATCATCATGCAAAAGTGCTGCCAAAAAATATCCCTCATGTCTGGTTTCATTGAAAGTGAAGAGAAGGAGCTGTAGTTTTATGTCAAATGTCTAATGCCCTTTCTAAGGCCAGTGTTGAGTTGAATATTCTTGGCTACAGTACAAACATGACAGTCCAAGCTCAATCTCACTCAACATATTTGCAAACATCTCTTTGTTGCAGATGATTATACAGAAATGAAAGCATAGTTTATTTCTGCGGATAGATCCGCTACATCTCTACAAATTGTAACTTTAAGCAGGGCCAGAGTCCACGTTCTGCCAAGTCAAGATTGAAATAAGAAACATGACTGCACACGCAGATATGATGCCAAGCTTGGACTCGGTTGGAATCCCACCTCTGGGTGCAGACCTTTGCTAAGGTCCTTTATTGCGTTCCATTCTTTTAACACACCACTGAAATGTTCCCCGCGTCATGGTTTCCCTGCAGACGTGGAAACCGAGTTGAAGAACATTTACGATGGAGATGTGGTTGTATTGTGGTTGTAAGATGTGAAATGCTAATCGCAAAACGACTAACTATAATGGTGCCTTAAACTGCTCGGGAATCTACAGGGAGTCAGCTCTGTCTTTGAGGTTCATCCATGCTGACGTGACCTTTTCCACCCCAACAGAAGCTGAAGGTAAAACAGGTGGTGCTCAGCAGACGTCTGGCTCCAACTGAATGTCTTCCAGACTCTGTCCTGCAGCCTGGAGCTTCAGTCATAAGCAACAGCCCGACTCGTTTTACCACCTTTATCAATGAATGCAAAGTCAAATGTTGTTGGGAGAAAGATGCTCCATCACTTCTCACACCAGTGAACCTGATCTCTACCATATACGATTATCTGATGCTTTTTCGTTTCTGCAAAGATTACATCCTTATTTATTTACACAATTAAGCATCTGGAAAAGTCCTGCGCACGCACACACACACACACACACACACACACACACACACAAACACACGCACGCACGCACACACGCACACACACATACACACATACACGCACACAAGCCCAAAAAACCAACACACGGAGATTAAATTAGCATTTGTCCTCACGGATGATAGGAGAACTAATCTTTTGAAAAATGTTTCAATTAAAAAATATCTCTAAATATGATTCTAAGCAAAGCAGAAGCTGCAGCGCACTTAAAGAAGTAGCCGGTTCCTGGCTGTGCCGTTTGTTTAATATTTGAGCGTCTCGAACTCTTATCAAATCTAAATACCAAATAAGATGTGAGAGCCCACCCACACATACTCAGGCCTGCATGGTGGTGAAGTCCATTTGGCACTGACCCTTCATAACATCTCTGCCCGAATCATTAAGAGGAGGCATTTAACACGGAGCACTTTGATGTAGTGCTAATGTAATTGCTAATCTAATTTAATTGTCGCTGTACATGCAGCTCGTTAATTGCTGCTGGGTCAATTGCGCGAGAGGCTCCGTGCACCAGGCTGCAGAGAACACCAGCCGTAAAAAGGCATAGAAGCTATTAAGAGCAGTAAACAGGTTTCCATAAATGCCTTTTACACAATACGATCAATGAAGTGGGACCGTGCAGCATGTGGAGGCTCATGATGGGCCCCATTCGCTCAGACTGTGAGTGGAAGAGCTTTCGTTTCATTGGACGAAGAGAACGATCCAACATGAGACTCTGCGCTGAAACGTTAATGCTTAAAACGGTAATAATCAGGCGTAATCAGAGTGCAGAGGTACTTACTTTAAAGGTAAGTGATATTTTATTTAACCGGTCGGAACTGCTCACTGCAGAGTGGGATTTAAAGAGTTCAGTGCTCCTTATTACAGACATCTACACCACTCAGTGCTGCTGTCTCCACTGATTTTCCAACAAAATATACTGCACTCACGCTGTTATTCGGAAAAATATAGAGGATGTTCAAGCTGTTATTCATCCGCTTTGGGCCATTTTAAAGGTGCAGTGTTTAAGATTTCAGTCAATATCCTCACTTCTGTCAGTAGAAAGATAAATACAAAACAATTATATACAGAGATTTTTACAAATGTATAATCACCCCAATGTATGACTTGCTTTTTACATCATCCTTAAAGGTGCAATGTGTACGATTTCAGTCATTTCTAAAAATATTACAAACAATGACATTTTCATAAATTATAATCACGTATATGTTTATTTTTTTGTTTTGTTGAGGTGATGGATACAACATGCAACTTCACCCCTAGAGGTCACCAAATCACACCACACCTTTAAATGAGCCCTTTAATTTGTATTCACATCAGGAGGGGGTCCTCCCCTATGGGAGCAGCCATGTTTTCACAATTGACAGGTTGGACGTACTGAGCATCTTTTGATAAGGGGCCACATGCAGCCCAAACTGATCTGAAGTGGGCCAGAGCAGTAACATCATAACATAACGCCGCTGCATCAACCCGTCACATCAAACCAGACACGCACACACGTTACTCCTCCTCTCTGTCCGATCGCCAGGCCTCCCCCTAGTGTCCCGGCATAGTAAGTGCAGGTCATTAAACCAAGATCTCAACATGCGCTCGGTAACTTTTATATGTAATTGTTACCGTATGTTTTATGAGATTTGCGTAAATGAAGGGCAATATAACCTCTGCCAAGAAAAGCTAGCATATCACAGTGCCATTTTACTTGCACAAGCAGAGAGAAGGTGTGCAGCCTGATGTCAACTCCACCGACTTTGACATTTGACGCAATAATGTGCAAAGTGTGATAAGGGTTATTTTAAATGACACCACTTTTGATAAAGAACGATGTGACGTGATCAATGTCAGCCACCAGGTGGTTATCAATATGCTACAGCTACACTTTACGGAAGTATCAATATCCATATTCCCAGTCTGTGGATTATCTTAAAGGTACAGAGTTTACGATTCGGTGACATCTGGTGATGCATGTTGTATCCATCACCTCACCCTCTTAAACATGCAGGAGAACCTATGGTAGACTTCAGTTGTCATTGAAACTCAATAGATGTTTAGTATGTCCACTTTTACTACTGTAGAAACATGGCGGCCCCCTCAGCGAGGACCCGCTCCTCATGAAAATATACATTACTGGGCTCATTTCAGGGAAATGGAAAAAATAAATCATTTAAGTGATTATAAACTAATGAACATGTCAGGATGTATTTGTTTTGAAATGTTTTTAGAAGTTACAAAAATTACTGAAATCGTACACACTTGCACCTTTATAGGCAAACATGAGGTTTGAGGCTGCTCAACTGGGAACGTGGCAAAAACTGTGAAAACAAAATGTTTTTTTTTCTTTTCTCTCTCAGATGCTGTTCAATCTTCTCCACACACATTTGATGCTGTCGGTGCAAAGTACAAATAGAAGCTGGGAGAGTGATGGTGCTAATTTGGCTTTATTTTTTGCAGTGGTCAAAATGGCTGAACAGGTGAAAGGATGGGCGGTGGTGAGCAGCTGAGTTGATGAAAGTTTGTGCTGATGTCTCACAAACTTCACATTACGCCTCATCCTTCCCTGACAGGCCTGATGCATCTGTTCGACAGTGAGGGAACTTATCCTGCAGCAACGAACACAAAGAGCCTGGGGGAGCTTTTTTCACAAAACGAGGGCAACAGAAGTCCAGAGTCAACCAGAGTTCATCTCTATACTTTTGTCAGCGTTCAGAGTTGAACCTCGTCAGAATAAAAGTGACAGGTGTGAAGATTTTCAGTGAACATACCTGAAAGAAATCTTATTTTTAGCTTCTGTGCACTGAAGGACAAGGTTTATCTATCAAAGATTTCAACTACAAAAAAAATACAATACAGAGTCCCAGTGATTCCGTTTCATCCGCTTTTGTGTCATTTCTTCACTTCATCTCACATCCATCAAAACACCTTCATTCTTTCGTGTTGGCAGACGGACAGCAAAATCAAAACAGTTACACGTTTGTATTTGTCTTTTGAAAGTTGGTCTATAAACGCATCACTACGAGGATACCAGCGAGTCTTATACACTGTCTGTATAATAAATGTGATCCTCAATGACACAATGACAATGATATTGCTAATTCTTGACAATGCTCAATGTCTTTTATGCAAATTAAAGGTGCAGTGTTTGCAGATTTTGGCCATTTTTGTCATTTCTAAAAGTATTACGAAACAGTTAATGACATTTTCTTGAATTTATTATCATTTAAATGCATTACTTTTTCCATTACCCTTACATGAGCCCATTGATGTATATTTACATGAGGAGTGGGTCCTCTCTATGGGGGCCGCCATGTTTTTACAGTCGCCCAGAGTGGACATACTAAACATCATATAAGTTTTAAGTCACCATAGGTTCTCCTGCATGACCAGAAGGGTGAGGGTGAGGTGATGGACACAACATGCAACGTCACCTCTAGATGTCACCAAATCTTACACACTACACCTTTCAGTGTAGTTGCTTGGACTGGGCATCACATATGCTAAACTGTTTAATATTTTGGTGATAATGAATCATTTCATAGCTTTTTCCTAGCATAAACATGTTGATCTTTGCAACTCTATGTTCAGTTTAAAGAGAAAAGTTGGTGTGAAGTTCGTAGACCTCAAACTAAACTCGTAAAAAATCCATCATCACTCTTCCTGTATCCTCTGCAGGAAATGAGTGGAGTGAACTCGGCTGCATCTGGGGACTTGTTCACGTGCACGTTTTTAATTGAAATGTTCTCCGCTCTGCACTTTCAGTACCCGAGGGAGGTGTTTCTGCAGGATAATGTCCCAAAGAGTTGCACCCATTACAAAGACATGCACGCAGATCGTGATTGTGTATGGAGGAGAGCCAGCCTAAATATTTATACATTCTCTTATCCTCCTTTTGTGGTTTTGGAGAGAAAGACAGGAGGAGCGCAGTGAAGTCGGCGTGACGTCTCGGTGATGTGCTGCATGGCACAAAGAAAGCAGCAGAAATACAACAACAAGCATGGACAGGTCCCTTTCTCTTCCCTTATTTAGACTCATCTCTGCTTCCACTATGCAATGTTTACTCACACTGACACTCATTTCCAGGTTTGAAAGCTGTGAATATCACTTGGTAGCAAGTCATGTTTTCAAGCTGTCGGGGGGTGAATGGTTCTACAGAGACACAAACAGGCAAAATAACAACAACAGGGACACACTATTCTACTCCAGTGTGACATCAGTCCATCTCCAACACTTACATAGGAACCCTTTTCTATTTCTGAAGAGTTAAAAGTGCATTCATTGATGTATGACTTATTGGCCCCCATTAGCAGAGGGTGGGAATGTTGCAATATTGACAGATTTACAGTGGCCTTTAATTAACATGAATAATGAATTCCCTTGGCTGATTGTGCGCTGGGGACGGATGAAGCCAATAAGGAAGTGAAAAGACTTGCAGTTCACAGGGTGGCCATTGGGGGCCGACTCCAAAAGGGAGCACTTGCCCGTAGACTCCCATGTTAAAATGGTCAGCCTTGGAGTTGAATGAAAAATGTTTAAAGCCTGGTACAAACTTCAGTTTTGGTGTCAACCAGTCACATGTTTCTCTCTGGCAAAGGCACGGGGGTGATTTTTTTTTTCGAACTCGCTTATTTCTATTTTGTCGACGTTTGGAATTGTGTCGAATTTTGGGTGTGGCCTCTAAACGTACACCTATTGTGGGTGATGCGACACCAGGAAGTGGGAGGGGTTAGACATCGTCAAGATGGCGACAAGGCACTTGCCAACAACTTATTTATGAATCTATATTCTAAAGTATAAGTAATCTGATTATGTGTAATGTATATAATTTAAATGTTTTTACACTTAAAAGCACTGAATAATGATAATGACGCTCGGTGCTGAGTCATTCCAGTTAATATCTATCCATCTGCATTTACAAACAGCAGCAACATATCATTGGAATCTGACGATATAGCAGCAGCATGACTGTGCTAAGCTCCGCCCCTCCCTCCTTCTCCAGTGTCCCGTGATGATGTATGATGATTCAAAGCATCTGGGACAATCCACCATTGCGAGGCTGAATATCAGCCACTCCCCATGGCTCATCACTTCATTTCATGCTGTCTTTTCCACCATCTCCTCCACATAGAACCATATAAGGGACCATTGAAGGAGCGATAGATAGACAGATGCAGAGCTCGCCTGTCAAAAGCTAATTCTATCCAGTTGCTGCCCTTCGCCTTTGATATGCCTGCTGATTCGCTGGTGCGGCTGAGTCGGCGCGTGTGCCAGAACCCTTCAAACACCTTGTCAGATCATTTTAGGTTTCCTGCGTCGGAGTGTGAAACACGAGGCAGATGCAATTATACGAACAGATTAACTTATGTCACATAATGGAGGAGATGACGTGTGATGAGTGACTGTATATTCTGGTGATGGTTGAATCCACAGAGGAAGTGCTGGCTGTTTATACATATAATGCATTTGGGTTGAAAAGTAGAGAGGGAATGGAAAATCATCTGAAATTCTCTGAAAGGTGCAGTGTGTAAGATTTGGTGCCATCCAGAGGTGAAGTTGCATGTTGTATCCATCACCTCACCCTTGCAGGAGAACCTATGTTAGACTTCAGTTGTCATTAAAACTCAAATGATGTTTAGTATGTCAACTCTGGGCTACCGTTAAAACATGGTGGCTCCCATGGAGAGGACCCCCTCCTCATGTAAATATACATTAATGGGCTCATTTAAAGGTTCAGTGTGTAAGATTCAGTTTTGTCACTATTGGTAGAACAAATACATAGTGACATTTTCATTATCACCCAAATGTATTTTTGTTCCCATTACCCTATAAGGTGCAGTGTGTAAGAATTTTGGTCAGTGTTGAGTCCATGAATGCATATTCACATGAGGAGCGGGTCCTCTCTATGGGGGCCGCCATGTTTTTACAGTAACTCAGAGTGGACAGACTAAGTATCGTTTGAGTTTTAATGACAACTGAAGTCTACTATAGGTTCTCTTGCATGCTCAGAAGGGTGAGGTGATGGATACAACATGCAACTTCACCTCTAGATGTCAGCAAATTACACACACTACACCTTTAAGGGTGATAGAAAAAAAGAATACATTACGATGATGATGAAAATGTCAGTTATGTCATTATGTGGTTGCATTTTTCCAACCAATAGAAGTGACAAAAATGACCAATGATCTTGCACGCTGCACCTTTACTTACTCAAGTTGAAGTATGAGCAGTCACTCTTGAAAGACGTTTACGATTCTTATGGCATATAAAGGAACTAACGAAGTCTGTCTAATTACTCCTCCCTGCGGCACCTCTACATCAGAAAGTCTCACGGTTGTTTACATGTCATGGTTACACGGTGTACATTTATAAAACACGCTTCCCAAACACGCATCTGCGTAAGGTGTAAATAACCGACATATCATGGATTAACGAGACAACAACAAGACGTGGTGAGTCTTGAATTATATATGACTGGAGCGCATCGGTGCATAAATCCACAACCATGAACATGTTTTATAACGCCGGCTGATTGAATGCAAACCCTACAACAACAACATGAAGCATACGAGGGGCCGCTCCGCTCTGCCATATGTCGTTTGTAAGTCCGTCATCCGCTGCAGTAACAACACCTGAGTTGTGTGCACAGGAACTTTTACGGCTCCATCTGTTCTCGCATTGCTTCTCCCGCGCGGAGACGGACACGCGGCGGGATGTACAGTCATGAGCCGGGCAGTAAGTAAACCTGAGTCCATTAAGCACAAGCGGATTGATCCAGCTGATAAATAATGCAGGTATTGAAAAGAGCAAATGCCCGATCGATATCCAATGCCATTGTTACCTTTGCACTGAGTGCAATGATGGAGAGAGGATGGTTCCTCCTCCCCATGCTGGAGCTTGGCAGTGTTGTGAGAGGATGAATAAGTCATGCAGCTGGACCAACTGGAGCTGTGGTGAAGGCTATCACCTGCAGGCAAGCCACTCCCACTTTTCCCGCAACCGGGTGATTTAGGGATTTTTGTGGTGCACGGTGTAAGATATGGTGACACCTAGAGGTGATGCAACTTCACCACTAGATGTCACCAAAACGACAGGCTACAGTGTTTTTACTTTGAAGCAGGTACATGGTGTTGGTGTTTATGGTGTTATCTAGCATAATCTCCAGATAGGCATTGACAGTGTGATGAAAGATTGTATTCACTGTATTGATGTTAAGTATGTTTACTTTCTTTTAAAGGTGCAGTGTGTAAGATTTGGTGACATCTAGTGGTGAAGTTCCATGTTGTATCCATCACTTTACAATGACCATTCTGAGCATGCAGGAGAACCTATGGTAGCCCGCAGTTGTCATTAAAACACGAAAGATGTTTTGTACGTCCACACTGGGCTACTGTAAAAACATGGTGGCCTCCACAGGGTGGACCTGCTCCTCGATGGCTCATTTTAGGGTTGGGTAAAAAGCAAGTCATGCACAGGTGTGATTATACGTTTGTAAAAATGCTTGGCCGACCACTTCACTACCATTTGACTCTAACCGTCACCACTGTAGCAGAGATGTTTCATTATGTTTTCCAATACCTCAAAACATGGGGTTCCACCTCTGTACAGAATCAAGGTTTCTGTGCCTCCTATATGTTTGTGCATCAAGGTTTCGATGAGAATGGAGCTGTTTTCTGAATGAATACATGAATCGCTATATATAATCAGCCTTGGATAATTCTTTGAGTATCTGTGAGAAAGAGTCTCACGTTTCATATCCTCTCTCCGCCTTCTATATTTTTCTATAGTTCCTCCTCTTTCTTTCTTTCTTTATATACGGGTTCAATAATATTCTGTATGTCCTAAGCTGCTGGAACTGTGAACCTTTCCGACTGTGGGATAAATAAAGGTTATCTTATCTTAACTTAACTTATTTAGTGTGTTTTTGATTCTGCCTTGAAGGAGCGCAGGTATTATGACAATTCATATAGTTTTCCAATTCAATTTGAAAACGTGGGTCCTAATAGCAGATAACAGATAACATTTACAACGTGGTTATTTATACACATGCTTTTAAAGGTGCAGTGTGTACGATTTCAGTCATTTTTGTCACTTCTAAAAATATTGCAAAGTCATTACATACGGACACTTTAATGAATTTATATTAATCTAAATGTATTATTTTCCCTATTACCCTTAAATGAGACCATTAAACGTGCTAATTTGGTCACATCTAAAGTAGAGGTACATGCTGTATCCATCAGCTCACCCGGATCCTTCTGAACATGCAGGAGAACCTATGGTCGACTTCAGTTGTCATTAAAAGTATGTTTAGTATGTCCACTGTAAAAACATGGCAGCCCCCATAGAGAGGACCTGCTCCTCATGTAAATATACATTAAGGGGAATAAAATTCAAAATAAAACAGTTGGGTGATATATTTGTAGAAGTGAGAATAAGGACCAAAATCGTACTCACTGCCCCAATAATATATACTTACATGAGGAGAGGGTCCTCTTTACGGTGGCCGCCATGTTTTTAAAGTATCCCACAGTGGACATACTAAACGTCTTTTGAGTTTGAATGACAACTGAAGTCTGCCATGGGTTCTCCTTCATGCTCAGAAGGATGAGGCTGACGTGATGGATACAACATGCAACGTCACCTCTAGATGTCACCGAACCACACTGCACCTTTAAATAATGCTACACAATAACCTTGTCTCTGGTCCATGCACATTAGAGCATCCCTCATTAAGGCATGTATCCCCATGTTTCCAATGACTAAAAAATCGTAACATCGCAGTCCCTGTGAGGCCGAAGATTAGTCCTCATCTTTGGAATGACTCACTTTGTGGAAAGGACTCACATATGGTGAGTGCCCACTGTCGTTTGCTGCTTGATGGACGTGGGCACGCTGCTGATTTCAGAGCTGCCAGAATGGCTGGTGTCGGCCACAGATGGCTGCATGGGACTTAATGCTTTCACATAATGACGTCTCTGCCCTTTTCAAGGTGACTGCTCTGACTGTGGGCGGATGGAAGCGTCCGGGTAGAGCGCCACAGAGGTGTGGTCGTGAATTGTGATTGGCTCGATGGATGACCAGAATGTTCTTGTATTAAACGCATGAGAAAACCCCTCCCCCAAAATACACCCGGCGTGAGGAATCACTGGTGAGAACGGTATCACAGTCACTACCACATGTGTCCATCATTTCTTTCTTTTATTAAACAGATATTTGGATATTATAATTATTATCATTACTATTATTATGATTATTATTATCATTGTTGTTGCTATGCAGTTTAAAGGTGCATTTCTATAATGTTGCCCTGATGGAACAAAACTATTTGACATTATATATTTTATAATAACACAGTTCATTGTACACCAGTGGAAGACCTTAGTCAGAAGACCAGAATGACCAATCACACTCTCACTTGAATTTTCATGAAACCTGAAGGCCTGCTGTTACTTCCACCCCATTCTAAAGTTGTACCAATCTATTCGAACAGCTTCATTAGAATGATTCAGAAACAAATGTTCTATTTGTGTCTTACACACCCAGATGGCTCATTAGTAAATCAGCGGTGTTCACGTGTCCAGGTTTTATTTTCGTATCAGTGGGACAGATGTTTCCACAACAAACTGGGAGACATCTAAAGACACATCAGACTCTTTCTCTCTCCGGGAGCTGCTTTGAAGCAGCACCTGTTGTTGTGCTTCCAGAAATATTGCTCACATGAAATAAAGTTATAACACCTGGAAGGAAAACAAACAATGGATCGGACCGATATGAGAGTTGGAGATGACGTGAGATGTAGCAGACAGCAGCGAATGGACAGATGCATCAGAGCCTTTTACAGCTAAATAATTGCCTACAATATTGATTTGCCTTTTGATATCATAATGTCAACACAACCAAAAACAACAAAAATCACAGGGCTGTCAAACATAAGGCCCGCAGGCCAAAACCGGACCGCCAGAGGGTCGAATCCGGCCCACGAGATGAGTTGCAAAGTGCAAAAAATAACAGGGAATACATTAATGACAATTTTTCTAGAAAAGTAACTGCAATATCAAATTTGGCCACTGGGGTTCACACACAACCCAACACGGCGAAATAATCGTTGACAATATTTGACGTTTAACAAGTCTCCCATGTTACTGCATTAGAGAGGTGATTTCCAATAGATTTTTGGATGTAAATGTTGGAAATTTGCCTTCAATATCCCAATATCAACACAACCAACCACAACAAAAAAAATCAAAGTGGGGTCACATATGAGGCCCACGAGCCAAAAATGGGGTGCCAGAGTGCTCAATCCAGCCCGCAAGATGACTTTAACTGCAATTTTTAAATAAAAGTAACTGCTATATCCAATTTGTCTCCTGGGGCTTCACACACACACACACACACACACACACACACACACACACACACACACACACACACACACGCACACACGCACACCATGTTACTGCATTAGAGAGGTGATTTCCAATAGATTTTTGGATGTAAATGTTGGAAATTTGCCTTCAATATCCCAACATCAACACAACCAACCACAACAAAAAAAATCAAAGTGCTGTCACATATGAGGCCCACGAGCCAAAAATGGGGTGCCAGAGTGCTCAATCCGGCCCGCAAGATGACTATAACTATAACAATTTTTAAATAAAAGTAACTGCTATATCCAATTTGTCTCCTGGGGCTTCACACACACACACACACACACACACACACACACACACACACAGATATACTACATGAATATATAACAAAGGCAACATTTGGAGTTGATTTTGTTGGCCCCTCCCACTTGAAATCTAATTGGCCTGTATGTGGCCCCCTGAACTAAAATGAGTTAGACAACCCCTCTCTATTAATACTACAACATGTAGAAAGAGCTGCATGTGAGCGGAGCTCAGCCTTGGAGCTTGTGAAATCTCAAATGACTGAAGAAGAGCAGCTCCTCCCTGCGCTGGAGCTGGGGAGGAGGATGTGGGTTGAGTCTGGGAGGATTTTTTTTCTCCTTTTGGCTCCGTCTGATTAAAGTTTGTGGGAAAAATAGCCGAAAGCTTGTGATATTGAAGGACCCCCATGATTTCCATGGCCGTGTGTGTAAATCGCAGTCTTTGGCTGTACAGTCCGGTAAGCAGAGACCGTGCAGTGATGCCGGAGCACGGGAGACTTTCCACCGCTGCATGACGGAAAGGAGGCTGCTCCTCACTGCTCACACACTAAAGGTTGTGTGTGCCTTCTGCTGCTGAACCCTGGAGCAAGTTTTCTTCACATACACACACACACACACACCTCCCACTCTAGTGTTTATTCATGTGGATTCACAGGAGCCCTGTGGGAGCATAGCTGCACTATGGTCTGGCCATGGAGGACCACTAGAGGAGGGAATAGGAGTCAAAACATCACATTCTCTGGCTGTGTTCGCCTGGAGTTATTCACTCTGGCACACTGGCACCAATTAAACCAATCTGAGTTAGTTATTGTCTACTCATGTTTACTATGTCCCCATGGACCCAGTTTACAAGAATACAATTTATCGTGGCTTTTATAACATACAATATAATAACATACTAAAACGCTTCACATCTTACAAGGTCCAAGAAGTTTGTGAAATATTTCAACGTATCCTGCTACAATTTCCAACCATATTGGTCAATAACAACAATGACTAACTTTCTCTTAAAGGTGCAGTGTGTCATTTTTGTCACTTTGTGCCCCTTTGTCAACCCAGAGTGAACATACTAAACCTGTTTTGAGCTCCAGTGACAGTTGAAGTCCACCATAGGCTTCTCCTGCCTGCTCAGAAGGGGGATTGTAGAGTGATGGACACAACATGCAACTTACAAACTGCACCTTTGACAACTGCATGTGCTTTGCCATTACCTACAGAATATGGTAGTTGTGGTAAGATGAAATATTGATATAGCATCATTATGCTGACTCATGCTATGATTATCCATGTGCTGGTGCCAAATATCCAAAGAGCGCAGTCCAGTATACTCTAGTATTATTTGTATGCATACGGTGTACGGCTTCTGTAGCTCCTGATACAGCACGACAACCATCTCTCTCTCTTCCTCATGCCCACTGGCTCAGGTCACCATGGCTACCACAGCCCTTCAACCCAGGTCTGACCTGCACCAAGCTCAATAATCCTCCTTCTCCATTAGCTGAAAACCATTTTCCTGTGACATGCATCAAGTATAGCTCCATGAGTTACCATGAAATTCTACTCAGTCACTTAGAGGTGCAGTGTGTCAGATTTGGGGTCATTTTCGTCACTTCAAACAATATTACAAAACTCTTTCATACTGACATTTTCATGACTTTATAACCTCCTAAATGTGTTCTTTTTCTTCCACTACTCTTAAAGGCACAGTGTGCACGATTCTGTGACATCTATTGGTGAAGTTGCATATTGTATCCATCACCTCACCCCTCCCATTCGGGCATGCAGGAGAACCTATGCTAGACTTTAGTTATCATTAAAGCGCAAAAGATGTTTAGTCCACTCTGGGCTATTGTAAAAACATGGCGGCCCCCATAGATGTCACCAAATCTTACACACTGCACCTTTAAATACACAATAGACAAAAAGCGATGAAACTAAAATCTAACTTTTACATATATATATACACACGCAGTATACTAAAGTGTTGTATGGTAAAGCTCCGTCAAATTGTAATCATTCTGCCTGGAATACAAGGGGGACCCAGTGAAGTGTAATTACGTCCCTCTCCTGTCTCGCTGCTGGTGTTGCCGGAGTTTAATTAGCTCAATTCTCCTCAGTACAGAGAGATTATGACCAGATGCCTCGGGGCCCCGGCCCAGGTGGTTATTGAGACACGACTTCAAAGGGAGAAAAATAACAGAGTGATTTTTTGGTTCATTACTTGTGAGGGGAGTTCCCGGTGAGTTTAATAAATGTCATGGAGACAAGCCAGCCACCCAGCGAGATCACAGTGGGGTCCGTGGGACGGGCTGATTGAAGTGTGTGTGATGATGAAACAGGGTTTTTTTCATAAAGCAGCTTGGATGGTTTCCTGACGCCACAGTGAGGACATGGTTATATTAAAGAAGATATTAGCTTAGCATGATGCTTTGCCTGACAGCTGTGTTGATTATCAGTGCAGCCCAAAGTGAAGCATGTTCTCCAAGATTAAAGGGAGGATGCATCTATGAATATCACTCGGTGTTTATTAGTGGCTACAGCAGACCCGGGCACCGTTGTTCATTGTGGCCCGCAGAGTCGAGCACGAGCTGCACCGTTTTATACAAAAAAAATGAGCAGAAACATGTTTTTATTTTGAAATGCTTGTGTTTCCTGTGTGTGCAATTTTGTCATGCTGGTTGCTTATATGCGAGCATGGAGCCCAATGGAAATAATTGCTCTATAGGGTAAGAAAAATAAGAGGCTCATAATCTTCCATGCAGGTCTGGTACTGATGCAGCTTCTACAGTGGAATCACAACCTCACATAGCCTCTTTGGCCGTGTGAGGTTGTGATTCCACTGAACCTCTGGCCATCCTCCAACTCAGAGACATTACAACGTTAAACTGTTCCAAACTCGCCCAAGTGCTGTGTCCAAGTGAAGCTGGCCGAGATCAGCGCAGCCACTGTCTGACTGTCTGATTGCCGTTAGTCCCTGGAGGGCTCGTGTGGAGCCGCTCCGGCCACTCGGCTCTACAGACGCACCTGCAGAGCTGGGCGTAGACCACATGCTGCAATGTGCTGATAGGCTACTTATGGAGTGTGTCGGAGTTAATACTGCTTTTGCATATTGATTTGACTGTTTTAATCTAGCGCAATTAATTTGTTGTTGCTGCCACAGTCATGATGCAACATACAAATGAGGTGGAGCAGAGTTTTGTATGGCCTCATACAGTCAACACTTTTATTAGGGAAGATGAAATCACTATAATTGATCAGATTAACCCTGCAACCTCTTGTAAAAGGATACTTTCATAATTTTTCTGTTCTTAGATAGTATACCATAATTATGTATCAAATGAGCCTGTGTGACATGGTCAAGATTAAGAAAAAATGTAAGCAGGAATAAAAATAGTATGAATATAAAATCAATATAAAAGAGGTAATATAGTGGAATTAATGAGAAGATAAAGTCAAAGTGTAATGATAACGAAAATTATTCATTTAAAACATTAAAACTTTAGTTTTTCACTTTGACTGGCTCTATTATGTAGATTTAGGCCACTGTCTGTTTTTATATTACATTATAATATGATATTTCTGGCATTTTCCTTCCAACATTGAAATAGTGAAAATGTAAACCTTGGTTCTATCTATGAAAATACATTAGCAGGATGTGACCTTCAAAATAAAAGAGTATTTTCAAAGTAATTAAAGCACTCTAACCCTTCCATTCCAATCATGTAAGAGAATACATAAGTTGCCTTCAGTTATTAAAAAAAGCAAATGGTGTTTAATTTGTCCATTCTGAGCTACTGTACAATCATGGTAGCCTGGGCAGAGAGGACCCATTCCTCATGGAAATATAAAGGGCTCGTTCTGGAGTTATGAATTGAGCATTATTATATTCCATTTCTGCCTGTGGAAATATTGTGCCTTAAATCTCACACTTTGGACTTTTAAAATGAAATGAAACTTCACTCCACCTCAGTGGAATGAGCAGGAGCCACGGCTGCTGCTGGGATGACCCTCGATAGATCTGGTGAAGTGTAATATTTGCAGAGTGAGACCTCACAGTTGTACGTGCCCACAGGATCTTTGAAGGGAAATCCAATGTCTCGCTCTCCTGCAGATGCAATATCAGCAAAGACTCGGCAACACAGGAGGGGATGGACGCATTATGGGATAAACGTATATTTACATTCACTCATTTCTGACTCCTACTATTCTGCCCATGGAGCAAGTGTGTGTGTGGTGCGCAGGATTCACTTTCTCAGATATGGCCTCCACAGGCAGTTAGAGAGGTGAGGATATCAATTTTCCACATTCCTGCAAACGCAATGGGAGCAATAACAAATCTACATAGCCGTATATTATTCTTGAAGCTCGCACTCAATTCAGATGTCAAAGTAAGACTCCATGAGTCATAACGCGCCTGTAAGTGATGTATCAACCCTTCACTGCACGATGCCCCCGGAGCATCTTTTTCCGTATCCCGTTAAATTTGTCCCTGCAGCTTTATCTTCTATCTGTTCATTTCTTTTCATTTGCGAGTCCAACCTTGTAAATGACTTCACACCTGAACAAACAGGACAAACTGTGGCGAGAGCCACGATTTATATTCTGTTCTTTTCCTCGCAGAAACAACACTGCACCAAATAATCAGCCCCACGCATCCCAAACCCCCTTTCTGCTGACAATAAAAGGAGGCCAGCTCTTTGCGATCCGAGCGTTGTAGGAGCCTCGCTAAATTATAGATATGTCAGAACTTTTTCCATGCCGGCCTGGCCTTTCATCAGCCCCCTGCAGTCAAATGGTACAGGGCAGGCGCGGCTATTGTGAGCTGCCTGGGCTAATTGTTAAACATGTTCTTGTCAATCAAGCTTATCCCAAAAGGCAACTCCTCAGCCGGGCACTACAATGAGCTGCCATCGCCGCCACGGAGGAGTAATTGCCATCCACTCAGCAGCCGCCCATCTCCATCCCGTTACAAACGGTCAAAGCTGCCTGTTCACTGAGGACCTATTCAAGCTTGTCCATGTGATGAATGCCCCTCCCCCTCATCATAACCCTCACCCACCAGGGGAGGTAATTGCACATGTGACAGCGTTGTGTTCAAAGACAAAGACATGGATTCCCCTCAAGGATGAAAAAGATACAATAGATCAGGGTTGTCGAACATACGACCTGTGGGACAGAACAGGTGCGCGAGAGGGTCCGGTGCAGCCCACACGATGACTTTGCACAAAAACGGATAATTACAGTTGTTTTTTCAAATGATTTCCTCATTTCCAGATACGCCCGACTAAATGTTTTGATCAAATAAAGCACAGGTGTCAAACTTGTGGCCCATGAGAGTTTAAAGGCACCTGATTATCTAAAAATAAAAGTCTAAAACATACAGTGCCTACTCTGTGAATTACACATGCCACTTTTTATGTGTAGCAATACATTCAGTGTGTTTACAGGTGTAACATGTATGGAAATGCATATACAATATTTGTAACTTGAATAAATAATCAATCAAAGGGGACCTATCATGGTTTTCCTCACTTTTGGAGTTAAACAAACTGTTGTAGTAGTGTGCAAGAAGAATCACTAATAAACTGGTCGAAACCACATAAAATGACTAACTAACTAAGATGAGTCCAAGACCCTGAGAGCCGCTAGGCGACATCCCATGGCTCAATAGAGTTGCTCCGACTTTATTTAGCTGCAGCCGGCGGATTGATCTTCTCCCATGAACCTCATCTAACTCACTGGCATGCTTTGTTAGCCGTATATATATATATATATATATATATATATATACTATAAGCAGCTCCACTGCGCAACCATGGGGGGGAGGCCACTGGCAGCTGGCGCGTCATCCACAATGCTGACTCATCACTCTTTGATAATGGCAAAACAATCATCAGACAAAAACACCAGACACTACACCATAAGTGTCATCGTTATAGATTGCAGAGAAAAAGCCCGTTTTATTGGTGGCGGGGGGAAGCAGCCGCACTCGATGTGGAATAATGAGAGGCTCTGAAATGGTCATCAACAACTATCAATGTCTCCAGGCTTCAATAAAGCAGCGCGGCAATCTGTAAACCAAGATCCATTTCTCCAGCCAGTGCTGAAGTGTCTGTTTCAAAAGGCCTGCCGACACTTCAGAGCCATCGTCGAAGCCGTCTCGAGATTTTCGAAAATGGATGCGGGGGCCGCGGCTAAACGAAGGACCGAGATCTCTCAAGCATTTCTCATTCCAATAAGCCCGAGCAACGCGTTTAGATTCGGAAACGGTTCCGCTCGGCTAGAGAGAGAAACATTTTGTGCATTTCGACGCTAACCGCTGCCACGCGAGCCCCCTTCGCTCACATGAAGCGTTAAATTCAACTCAAAGCAGCAGCAAAGGAGATTTACATTTCCCGTATACAGGCTTTAGAGCCTTTGGGTTAGTAGATTTTGTATTAAGGAGATTCCCCCCCCCCCCCCCCCCCCCTTCCCCCGCCCATCAACTTCAATCAATGAAACTTTGCAAAGTTTAATCATAGCTTCTGTTTACGCCCCTGGGATTTGTCTGTTAAGCCGCAGCCCTCCAGCAGGGGACACATAAAGATATTTCATCATAAGCTGTTTCCAAAGTCTGATTATAGATTTCACATATCAGTCCAGCTCTGACTGACTATTTGTGGAAATGTTGAAGGAAAATAAAAAACAAACCTTCACGGGAAGTCTCAGAGCCTTTCCACACCACGCTGAGTGAGGTTAGGGTTCGGTGGTGAGGGGTGTAAGATTTTGGTTATTTTTGTCACTGCTAAGAATATTACAAAACAATTACATAATGACATTTTCATGACTTTATAATCACTTCACTGTTTTTTTTTCTATCACCCTTGAATGAGCCCATTAAAGTAGATTTAATGGCGTCCTCTCTATGGGGGCTGCCATGTTTTTACAGTATCCCAGAATGAATGTACTAAACATCTTTAGAGTTTTGAGAACTAAAGTCTACCATAGGTTCTCCTGCATGCTCAGAAGGGTGAGGGTGAGGTGATGTATACAAAATGCCACTTCACCACTAGATCTATCTATCTATACATATAAATCTTACACACTGCACCTTTAAGTGATTGGTGGTCCTTACCCGCATGCCCAGCTCGATGTTCTCGCCCCCGTAAACCTCCATGCCGGGATCCAGGAGACCGATCTCGCCAAAGTATTCTCGATCCACCACGAAGGAACAGCCAATCATAGCTGGAGTTCTGGACAAACACAAGAAGACATGGTTATTTAATCTTTAAAATATCAGTATGAAATTGTTTTGTTATATTTTTTTTAGAAAAGACAAAAATGACACAGTCATGCAGTTACACACTGCACCTTTAAATATTCAAATATGCCCTGAGAGAACATTAAAAACAGATCAGGCTTTTTTTCAGATTGAAGAAAATACATCAGGGATCAGGTGTGTCACAGACTCATTGATCAGTTCAATCTAATGAATGTAACATTTGTGTTTTAATATGTTGCACTTGCTTACATATGCACTTGCAATTTGAATTTTAATATTTTTCTCTCAGAAAATGAAAAACTGGAGGTCGGCTTGGAATGAAATGTGATTGCCGACACTTCGGTAAAGGCATAATTGAAACACAGAGGAGTCTTTTGTCTATTGCTTTAAAATAGCCCTACACAGTCTGACTCGAGGATCAGACACGTCAGCCGATACGATGAAAAGATAATGAGGAAACAATGAGCCGGGGTTATTAACTTCATCACTGAGTTCCATTCTGACCTGAGTGGCTCAACACTGAGTGACAATGTTGAAATGTTAGACGGGTGAGTGAATGAAAACAATCTGACACGATCTGCCGTTCAGCATCATTTAGAATGCAGACACTGTAATTGAGACAGAACTGTCTTTTATTCAAACACAATGAGGCGGGTGGAGACTGTGACTCTGTGGATTGAATCAATCTCCAGTTTCCATTTCAGGATGTCAACGTGTATCCTAGCTGTACTGTATATTCCTGCCTTGTAACCAGGTCACACTGATGTATGTTTAATTCATGTATGTGTCAACTGACCTTCCCCCTATTTCTGCCCTGCTTCACTGCAGAAAAGGAACATAATAAAATCACTTAAAATGCCATTTAAAGGAGCAGTGTGTACGATCTGTTGACATCTAGTGGTGACGTTGCATGTTGTATCCATCATGTCACCCTCACCCTTCTGAGCATGCGGGAGAACCTATGGTAGCACTCAGTTGTCATTAAAACTCAAAAGGTATTTCCGGTCCACTCTGAGCTCCTGTAAAAACATGGCGGCCCCCGTAGAGAGGACCCGCTCGTCATGTAAATATACATTAATGGGCTCATTTAAAGGTAATATAAATTGTGTTTTCTACCAAAATGACCAAAATCGTACAGACTGCACCTTGAACTGCCCCACGAGAAAGAAGAGGAGGCAAGAGATAAATAATGCACAAAAGAGCATGGTCAATCGTGCAGATGAAACTTTTATCTTGTGAATGATTTGTTGTAGGCTGTAACTCAGAGTAGTTAGGGTTATGAATGGAGGAGAGGAGACTACAGACTGCAGCCGGCTGGGTTGTCTGCCCACAGTGAGATGATGACAAGTGGTGGCTGATGGGAAATGTAACAGTAGAATATCTCATTCAATACCAAAACAATGGTTCTGACAATAATTTACACTGTACTGTAAAAGCCAAACTTTGGTTGCTTAAGGCTGACTACAAAATCAATCAATGGATACTCAATATTTGATATTTTACCCATATGTTGTTTATTATTATGCTCACTGTTTGCTGGAATTGACTAAACATGTCTGTGCTATTATTGCAAGTGGCTTCTAATGCATCATTTGTGTATCGTGCACTCATGTTGTGTGCACTGGCTGCAGGGATTGAACATGAGCTGCAGGCACGACTGTGGCACGACTGTGATTGGCCCACATCAGCCGAACGTGTAAAGTGGGACATTTGCTGTGCAGCTGGACCTTTTGTACAATCATTGGTCACATACACAATAGTATAATATAAGCGTCTTGCAACACCTCCACTTTAACATTTAACCTCATTCGACAAATCCAGTAATAATGAACACTCGCTGCAAAATTCAGGGTCAGTATATTATTATGCAATTTTCACTCCTCTTTTAGCTCTGGGTTGGTCTCCACCAAGTCCCAAGAGGACATCGTCTCTTGCCAATACATTCTACAGTATGTTAGATTGCTAGTGACGGCATGGTGTATTTAACAAAGCCGGAAACTGGTTGCCATGGCGGTGAAACATAATAGTTAAGTTTGGAGTCATAATAATAATTAACAGCGTGAGGTAAAATAATTAGCAGTAATATGTTAAAATAGTCAGGGCAGGGGTGGAGGACCGAAAGCAGCTCTCTCTTTGTTCATCATTATGAGCACGGGCTCTTGTATTGGTACGGTTTCATTTCATGTTGGATTACTCACCTGATGGAGGTCATTTAGCCTAAAAACTATTTAAAAGCTAGGAATGAAAAAACTATTCAAGGATATATGCTATGGAGTATTTATTTACTTTATTTGTTTATTTATTTTTGGCAAAAGCCAGCACATATACTTTCCACCTTCACGAAAAGAAATGGGCCCACTTTAGCTGCTGTCCCCCTGGGCTGCTTTTCACTGCTATTATCTGTCAGCTCCTAAGTGCTCCAGGACAAAGCCCCTCAAAAAGCATTACATCTACACAGAGTGCATGAGCCACACAATGTTGTTTTCAAAAGTGACTAATAAGTGGTTTTATTCTTCTTTCTAGAAGGACACTCGGGGTCACTCCACCGTACACGATTACCTACGCACACATGCACACACACGTACACACAAAAAAGCCCATGTGCATGCGTGGCAGTGGGGGGGCACCATAGTGGGAGGTGCATTATGATTCATTGGCTCAGTAATAAATGGATGCACTGAGCAGGGTGTAACACAGCAACAATGGTGCCTTTTAGGCTGAGGACCCATTCGAATACATTGAGAGATATTCAGAAAATCCCAGATCTGACCAAACAAGAGAGATGTAGGGACTGAGATGAGCATGAGGATCATTTTTTAATAAGCAACTATCAAAGGATATGCGTGGATTCTGTTTTGAGCTTCCTGGTGATGACTGATTCAAATTATGGCTCGACCAATGGTTAAATAAAGGGGAGAAGAATATGGGTGTTATCAGCTTTAAACTAATATGATCATGCAAATGCTAACACGTAGGGTATTTTTTTAACGATGGGAACTATTTGAATTGAAATCCAGACTCTAGTCAAATTGCGTTACAAATGAAATGGATTTTTATTGTCTCGGCTCTGACAACCATTGATCAAATCTGAGGAAGCGGTTGAGAACGGCCATTTCACCTTCTATCTCAAACATACGGCCCGCGGACCAAAACCGGCCCATCGGGGGGTCCGACCCGGCCCGCTAGACGAGTTTTCGAGGTGGAAAAGTGGAACCGCGGAAAATGTTGGATTGAAATGAATTGAATTGAATTGAAATACTTAATTTAATCCCTTGGGAAATTCAGCAAAATTCTGGGCACATCTGCTCACACAGGAGCCAAGCCTCTGCTGCTGCCCCCTAGTGGGTGGAGTCCCGGCTATAGCGGAACAAGTGCCACCCCCGGCCATTGAGCTTTGACCTGCCGCCTCCGGGACAACCTGGCTCCAGTGTGAGCCAGAGTGTATGGTCGCTGGTATGCGGATCCCTTCTCTGAACTATTGGAGGTTGGTGGCCTGAGACACCTCCAGCATCAGGCAGCACAGGGTGGAAAGGATGACATCAGCAACCAGGAGAGCACACCATGATTTATTTCACATAATAACCCAAACCAATAGGCCGCTGCAGAGAATGCCTCAGTTTTGTTAACTTTCGTAACACCCCCTTCACTCGTTGGCATCAAACACTACTTTGAATAATAAAGCATTGTCTAATGCACCTTTAACCGACTCGCAGATCCTAACACTTCTTATGTGTAATGCTTGCACGTCCTCTTTTCTCGAACATCCATCACTTTGTAGTCGCCACTATCAGCACTTAATAACTCTGATGCGTTCGTTCCACACTTTATATTTATCCAGGCTCGCTCACTTCTCCGCTCTCCTTCCAGCCTGACATGCCCTCATACACTCTTGTTTAAATTAGAAGCTGCAGTCTGGGAACCTTTCAAGTGCCATTATTTGCAGCGGCTATGCAGATAAAAAAGACAGACACAGCACATACTCAGCCCGCTTCACCTCATCCTTTCTCCTCTCTTGACAAGTGACCTACCTTGCTTCTCTGCAAACTTTGCGCAGCTCTTTTAGAATTTTCCTTATAGAAAGAAAAAAAGGGAGAAAGGCACTGCCTGGCACACAAGCGCTGAAGAAACTCAGCGCCTGGAGACGTGACGATGAAGCTTAAAAGCCTTCGGCCGGCCAAAATGGTTAATGTGAGACAGGGAACACTGCTGTAGAGGTAACATCCTCACCTAAGTGGCGGTAATAGAGTTTAAACGGGTTATGTGTCGGTGATTGCGGCACTAAGGCATGAAAAAAGTAATCACCCCACAGGAGCCAGTAAACTGGGGCCAATTAAAGGAATAATCACTGCCAGATGTTGAAGTCACTGAATATAGATGCTACACGCGTCGACTTTTGCTTTGAAATGGCACTGATGTCAATCCTGGTACACTGATACTCCTTTTCCGCCGAACTGGTTCCAGGGCCTCGCTCGGTGCTGGAAGTAGCGCCATGTTTCATCGGTTCAACTCCTTAAGCACCTGTTTGTGTTTCCACTGGCAAGGAGCCAAGTCAGATGACTTTGTAGGTAAGTAAGTACTTTTTTGAATCTTTGTAAATGGTTTTAGTTTATTATTGTAAGTTGGTGGACTGTCCCGTTGCATTCGAACAGAGGTTGGCGCTGCTAAGTCAGACACTGGCTCGCGAACTAGCACTGGAACCAGTTTGGTGGAAAAGGGACAGCAGATGTTGTTGGTCACGGTAGCCCCGCCCCTACCCTCAGACGCAGAAGTTCCTGGCTGGAGACCAGCGAGCACGCGTTTTGAGCTGGTGCTCAGGTGGTGGAAACACAAAGAACTGGTGCTAAGTCAGGCACTGGCTCACGAACTAGCACTAGAACCAGTTTGTTGGAAAAAGCGGTGAGGGAGGAAGCATCCATAGGAGAGAGAGGATTTTGATTCCATGCAGTGCAGCCTGTTTCTGATTGTGTGTGACCCTGCCATCACTTGTGTGTGAAACATGACACAGTCTCCAGTGGATTTTCAGTTCTTTTCTTCAGCGACACACAGATACATTGTTCTCTCTGCTAACCTGCACTAGTGTTCATGACCTTTTGTCAAGCCCAAACAAAACAACACACACACACACACACACACACACACACACACACACACACACACACACACACACACACACACGCGCGCACGCACGCAACCCAAAGCCACAAGAGGAAATTACAGCAGTTTGTCCCAAACATCTTCTGCCTCCCATCAGATTCAGCAGACTGATGGCCTCCTCTCCTCATGCAGTGGGTTTAGATCTTTTGAGTGGGCAGATGGTCGCACCCTTTAACTTTGCTCCAGCAGGATCGTTCGCCTGCACATGTGCAGTATGAACATCTGATGCATGGAGGCAATTTGGCCAGATTCAAATGTTCTGTTACGTTAGTTTCTGCTCCCGGCTGAAGACACTTTGAATTTTGAGGCCAACATCTGTGTTTTCCTGTGACCTCTCGTTTACACGGAGTCCAGATGTTTAGGGGAATGTATTACGTAAACGAACATGCAAACACAATATTAACATATTAATGTGCTCAATTAAGTATCATCTAAGGGAAAGATACCACAATATTCCGGAGGCTTAGTTATTATATGAAACTAATCAATGCGATAAAAAAAAAACTACTTCAGTGGGGTTAGTGGGGGTCACCAGTCTCTGGCACCATTATTTTAGGGGTTGTGGGCAAAAAAACACCTAGATTAGGTGCCTCCTCGGGGAGTGGGACCATCTGTGGTCACTTAGTCTGCTTATAATATGAACTTGCCTGAGACAGTTCATCTCTGTGGCCGTTCTGCTGGTTTCTTTCCCAGTCTCTAAACTGGCAAAGCTGCTCTGCACAGCCAGGATGTGACACCTCTGTGTCCTCACGTGCCCTTTCACTGTCTTTGTTGGGGGAATATATGCAAACAGCCTGACGGGGGGCTTCAACACTGAGACTCTGAGCGGCCACAGAGCGGCTGTGGTTGACAAGAAGCATCCTTGAGGAAATAAGTGGCCGAATGATTTCCAGTAGAAATCCTTCAGGCCCTCGAGGGGGATCTGTCCATTTGCAGCCAAGTGACAACAGGGAAACACAGCGTCTGAGGAGCCGCTCTCATCTGCTGCTTCACATCGATGTTGATCATCAATAATGCACCTATTTTTTTTTTTTTTATCGTACATAGTAACTGTCACTGCATCACTGCTCTGTATATGAGACTCTCTGTATCCAATCACAGTGATGTCACTCAGGACTAGTTGTCCAGTTTTCGTATCATATTCGTCGCCCCTGGTCAAAATATGACAGTGCACTTGAATGCTTTCGTTTATATCGGTATGAAATATGAAAAGACATTATGTTGGTTTTAGTAACAACACATCCCCTCAAGCTTTAAGAGAAACAGATCAACTAAACTACCTCCAGTTGTTCACTTCACCAGTGGGCCTATAGAACTAACTGATGAAGTTTCTACCTGTTTCACAGATGCAACTTTAAATGAGTGCAGAGCTTTGAACTGCCAGTGTCCAGCAGCAGCTCCTCAGGCTCACACTTCCAAA
>JAFBJT010005453.1:56456-75406 GCA_016785325.1 Chascanopsetta lugubris
TTTAAATTTGAATTGCAGTGGTCAGGCGCAGAGCAGCATTTTCAATCCAGCAGGATCATTCTGAATATAAAAAAAGATGAAAACTACTAGTTGAACTACATCAGGCTGTCTCTGGCTTGACCTCAAACACCAGCCTGACACTTGAGTCACTAACTCCATCAATAGCAAAACATGAAATCCTTCATCGTCCTTTTACAATTTCAAAACATTTTCTGTACCACAGACACATTTCCACAGTGATGTTAATTCCTCATTCACCTTATCATAGGGTGAAGGGCTCAGGAGCAGCTTCGCAGAGTTGAACCTGCACCTGGCGACGGCTGCACTGTTTTACTGAAAAGGCACATTTGCTATGTGCTACTTTTGTCTGTCCCCCCCTCATTGGAGAGGCAACACATCCGGTTTTTGGAGTTAAACCTCACACCACACATATAACTCTCTCTCTTGGTATCCCCCCTTTATGTTGAAGCCATCTCAGTCTCACTGCCTTGGCAACAATACGTTTCTCCAATTGTGATGGCAGCACTGCCCCGCTCTGATTTAAGCGTTCCAAGATGAGCTGCTGGGGGGGGGGGGGGGGGGGGGGGGGGGACACACAAGATGGACGAAGCAACGCATCTCTAATGTACAATGACTTTAAGGTTCCGGTCACAGGAGAAGCTTTGGATCAGAAAGTACTAACCAGCGGCTGTTTGAAATATAAACCATATCCAGGTTATACAGTGCTCTCAGGATCATGTTATTGAAGTAGTCTTTAAAAAAAGAAAATAAAAAGCTATTCAATTGAACTATATGTCATAACTGGGCCACAGCGACTGTGTGATCACGACGGAATCTCAGTGGTTGTTGTTTCACACGGGCTGTGTGATCAGCAGCAGAGCAGCTACTTGGTTTGTAGCATAATGGCTGTGTTGACTCAAACACAAAAAATATGCAACTGAAAACCATGACACTGCAGTTTGAAGTTGTCAAAATCCTGGTCATAAGATGACAACTGACACATACATTTTTAAATAAACAATTGATTTACTCAAAGAGCTGCAATGGTGCCATTAATTCAAGAGCAGGAAGTGTCAGAGTGGTAGTAATGTAAAAGTCACAATGCCACCTATTGGCCTTGCAATTGTACTATGTACTAATACTAGTAGGGGCGGCAGTGGCTCAGTGGAGCAGTGGCGATTGGAAGCAAAAGGTCACTGGTTCTAATCCCACTTGGACCCTGCGGCAGTGTCACTGGCCCTAACGCTGATACCCCAAATGTGTGCAAATAGAAATACCATGCGACCCAGATTCTGAGATAAGCGTTTGAAGATGACAAGGCATGACTATTACTGATAAATTTTTGAATAAGCTGTGAGAATAATGATCAATTATCAATAATCATAGTACAAGTGCTATGAATTACACATCTGGAAGTATCACAATTGTTATTTGCATCTTCAAAACTAAAGCTGAGTTGGGATATTGGTTCAATCCCCGTCTCCAGTGTTCCATATCCCGACAAGTCCTGGGTAAAGATATTGACCTGAGATGTTGCCTGACAACTGCACTGAGTCATGATTGGGAGTATTAGGGCTGCACATACATGCAATATGTATGAGTGTGAATGGGTGAATGCCAATAAATGCAATGAAAAAAAAGCCTTTGAGTGGTCACCAAGACTAGAATAACACCTCCTGCTTGTTAAATATTCTGAAATGAAATTGTCATTCATTGTTTAATCGGGATCTGTGTCACTGTTGTTGTTGATCATCCTACATTTTCAAACTCATCAAAAACGATGTCAGTTGTTACGCCGCTAAGCTTCTGTCACAGAACTCAAAGCGTTCTTCACATAACTTAAACATAAGAAACATTCCAGCGGCTCAGAGGAAATAATCCCTTCATCACTTCCTGGAAGAGTTTTGACATAAAACATCATGTAGCTTTATGACAAGTATTACTACTTTAAAAAAGGTTTGAAGCTTAAAAAGTATGAAATCATCAGATACCAGTAGATCAAAGGTGCAGTGTGTAAGACTTGGTGACTAGTGTCTAGTGGTGAAGTTGCATGTTGTATCCATCGCCTCAGCCTCACCCTTCTGAGCTGCAGGAGAATCTATGGTAGACTTCAGTTATCATTAAAACTCTAAAAATGTTTAGTAAGTCCACTTTGGGCGACTGTAAAAACATGGCGGCCTCCATAGAGAGGACCCTTCCTCATGTAAATATCCATAAATGGGCTCTTTTAAGGGTAATCGTGAAAAACATTCAGATGATTAAAAATTCATGAAAATGTCATATGTAATTGTTCATGTAACATTTTAAGAAGTGAAAAAAATGACACCAAAAACATCACACACTGCATCTTTAATGATCACAGCAAAGACTTGGATTGTGTAGCTAGAGCAGCTGCTGCGTCAAAAATTGGAATAATGAACAATTCCAAGCAGCAGAGTGACTTCCGCGCTCCTTCCCACTCCATTAAAATCAAATATGGCTTTTACAAACCGACTCGTGCCCCTGCTCAGCAGAGGCGTAATGGAGCTCCGCTCATACTCAACATGCAATTACACATGCGTGGCGCTGGCCCCTGTGCTCCTGCATCAAAATGAAGATAGTCATCGCAGTCATGGTAATTAGTCAGCGCTCCGCTCGGCGGGGAGGTTATTTGTGTGTTGGGGTGGCACCCGGGACTGCAGAGCACCTTGGTGCCACGGCCTCCAACGCCATGAATAAGTCATATCCCGAGGCCTATCCATATTTCATCAAACATCCTCATCTATAATGAACGGCGGCCGGGGGCCCTCACCTGATAGGGGCCGTCTCGTCGCCCTTGTCCAGCCACTCCTGCGGCGGGATGATGTACATGCACCACAGGCCCCAGTTGTAGCCGTGCGCGGCGTTGGCGTACTGCTGCACCTCGAAGGTGTTGTACTTGATGTTGTCGATGGCGGGCAGGATGATGCGGGTGTGATCCTCCTTCATCCGGGTCAGAATGGGCTCGGACCTTCGGGTTCGGAGAAGAGACGGGGAGTTAAAGAGGAGTTAAGCTCGACTTTACGGCGCAGGAGCTTCGCAGAGGGAACGTGAGAGGAGAACAAAGCTGCGCATACTTGAGTTCTGGGAGGTTCTGAAATATTAATACTGCAACAGTGGTAAAGAGAATTTTGGTCAAGATTGTGCTCAGGGGTGAGGGATTTAAAGGTGCAGTGTGTAAGATTTGGTGATAGCTGGAGGTGAAGTTGCGTGTTGTCTCCATCACTTCACCCTTCTGCACCTACGATAGCTTTCATTAAAACTCAAAAGATGTTTAGTACATCGACTCGGGGCTATTGTAAAACGCTAGTCATGCATTGAGGTGACACGTACGTCAAAATGTCTATATTCATTCTAATTGAATCCAATTGTGTTCATTTGTATTTATTTGACTACTTTTACTGTTTAAAAGCATGGTTTTTATGTAATTGCATTCTTTAAATTTTAACTTTTATTTTATCCTATATTCATGTTTTAGGTCTTCTAATGTGTTTTATTTATATTTATATGTATTTTATGCTGCATGGGTGCAGTGCATTTTTTCTGTACAGCACTTTGGACCTAATATTGCTATAAAAAGCTATATAAATACAGTTGGATTGGATTGGATACTTGTTTTGTAATTCTATTTCAACAGGTAAAGTTACAAGAATTGACCGAAATCTTACATGCTGCACCTTTAACCCTTTTGTAACAATAACAAAGGATAAAAGCAAATACCAGCTGAATCCACGCTGTTTTTTTCGGTTATTTTTGTCAACATTTTTTCATTTATTTGTATCAACAAATAACAACAAATAGTATTTCCTCTCTCCTGCTCATTAAAATGAAATGTCACAGCAGACAGACTTAGTTTAGAGACAACAGGTAAATAGGAAAGAGGAACAGAGAGAGATGTTCCCTCTTTTTTTCCTCCTTCCCTGTGTGAACTGTTTAATGTTAGTTTCTGAAACAATCTTCTCCTGCTCAGTCTCTATCACATGGCTTTTTACTCTGGGCTGCTGGGCCAGCACACTTTTTTAGAGCACATCAAATCCAGAGCAGGGGCCATTTTCATAAACCAGAGTTGCCAGGCCCCTGTCTGATGGGATTTTATTTATTTATTTATTTTTCTATTCTTAAAGGTACAGTTCACCCACAATGAAAGGCTGGGTGTAGTTGAAAAAAAAAAAACAAGTATCATCTGCAAAAAATATGAAAGACTAAGACTTGTATAATTTAGTGACATCTAGTGGCAACATGTGTGTTGACTTCACCTTTTCCGACCAAGCATGCATGAGATCCTATAGCTGCCCTCAGTTATGATTAAAACTCAAAGGGTGTTTACCCTGTCCATTCTGGGCCACTGTAAAAACACTGTGGTACAACATGGCCGCCTCCTTAGAGTGGACCTGCTTACTGCTTTTTATACTTTACTGTGTGGTGTTTTTTTACTCTGTCTCATGTTTTAGCTCCTCTAACCTGGTTTATTTATATCAATATGTATTTTATGCTGCATGGGCGTTGTGCATTTTATATATCTTTGGATGGTTGCCGTGCTTTATAAATACATTTGGATCAGATCAGATTGAATAAGAATGTGAGTATATACATTTCATATTTTTTTGGCTTTTAATAGAAATGAAGAATTTCACTTAAATCTATGGAACTGGACCTATAAACTTTTAGACAACAATGTACAAAGTCTGATGTTGACAGGTGCACTTGCATTCAACTGTGCACGTCTTCATGGCCCCACAGTTCATTTCTATACAATACATTTATTCCAGCTATAAATGAGACAGGGCTGCAGATGGTGATTGCATTGAGAGAAAAGGATGCATTTGTTTTCCAGTCACCTCAGGTTTATTCTAAACAAATGGCTCATCAGTTTAGATGCCTGGCTCCTGCTGTCTTGTTCGTTTCAGACGTAAATGCACAGAAATGTAAATAGAAAATAGTGTAGTTTTGTGAGAAGTGACTCAGAGAGTGTAGCTCTAGTCATAAGTCACAGGCAGGGGGACAATCCTCTCTTCCATGGATCACACTATGATGCAATATAATATTATATAATATTAGATCAGCAGACATACAATAGGGTGGTGCATGATATGATATGATACCATGTGATATTATATGCCATCAAATGATATGATGAGATACAATGTCATACTATGATACAATACACTGCAATACAATCCTGCATGTGTTAGTCCCTCCGAAGGGTCACTGGCTGTTAGTTAAAAATATCAAATATGAAAAAGCGATTAATAAATACATTTGTAATGAAAAATAAATTACGTGTAAAAGACTGAAAACAAGAAAAAGTGAATTGTATGCAGCTGTATCCAAATCCAGTGCTCATGAGACATTTGCACAATTGCACATATAAAAACACTTACAATTATGTTAAAATATAAAAAAATATAAATATAAAGATACAGATCCAAAGTAACGAAGTGTGAGATGGTGAAAACAGACACACATCTATCTAAGGAGAAGTAATTAAAACATTGTTGATCCTTTGAGTTAACCCTAAAACTACAAAGACATTCATGGTGACATTTGTTAGAATAACAAACATCTCATCCTGTAACCAAGCAACGCTACAAAGCACTACATGTAAAAAAAGAAAAAAGCTTGATCTTCATACTGCCAATGGGAAGAGAGGAAGCATGAAGCATATTCTCTGTGTGAAGATTCAGCTACATCCTCTCAACCTCAAAGCCACACACTTTCCCTTTTATCTTAACATGCAGGTTTGATTATTATTTTTTTCTGTAACACACTGGAACCAGTGATCTTGAACGCACCTCACCAGCAGTCATAAGATGCAAAGCATCCACACCTCCTCTCTGTTCCTTCCAGTAACAGCTGCTCTCAGCACTCCTCTTAATAAGTCTGGAGAGGCACACGATGCTGCAGCGAGCACCACCACCACTCACTGATAAGAATGAATGCACCAGATTTCTCCTACCACTGTCTTTTGGTTACCGGGGGGATTTTCTCCATGTGCCACATACCCAGGAGCTCACTCTGGTATTTAACGCCTATATAGGGGACATGCATGGTGCTGAGGTCCTCGTGGCGGAGCAGGGAGCCCCTGAAAGCGCTGCTGCAGGCTCTGGCTACATTTGTATAATCTCTCCTCAAGCTGAGAGATGATCTGCGGCATATCTTCAAAGCCAAACCTCCACGCGCTCAACTCTTCATGTGATAGACTTCAACATTTTTTTTAAAAGGAGGCTGCAATTATGAAATGATAAATGCGTTAGAGTGCAGCCACACTCTCACAACTTCCTCTAGAGATGTCAAGCTCCTCCCCCTCTCTCCTTCTCTTCACAAAGCAGGGCTGGGATAATGGCATCGTTTGATAACATGCTGGTTAAAGGTGCAGTGTGTAAGATTTGGTGACATCTGAAGGTGAAGTTTTAGGCTGTATTCATCACCTCACCCTCATCCTTATGAGCATGCAGGAGAACCTATGGTAGACTTCAGTTGTTATTCAAACTCAATAGATGTTTAGTATGTTCACTCTGGGCCACTGAAAAAACACGGCAGCCCCCATAAAGACGATCCCCTCGTCATATAGAATAAATTATAGCGGATTATATGAATTAATGGGCTCATTTAAGCGTAATGGAGAAAAATAAAACATTTAGGTGATTACAAATTCATGTAATTGCTTTGTAATATTTTTAGAAATTGACAAAACTGACAATTCAGTGGAACCTCTTCCAGTTGATTTTATTTGATCATTTTATCTAAGGATCAAACAACTGAGTGGGGCCAGTTCCGGTTACCGACCACAGTAAAGTGGAACCATGTGGAACTGGGCTTCAGTACAAATGAGATGCACGCCACTCCCTAGCGTTAGGATGCTATTTGGAGGTGGACTATGCTGCATGTTACCTTTAATGTCATTCTACTCCTGGGTCAGTTATGGTCCTGCCTGGTAACTGGAGCATGCACACAGCTCATTGGTCAGTTCAGGTCCCACTGACAAACCATTTGAGTCAGACAAATATGTTTACATGTATTTCATATGTCTGGATTTAGTCGCGCCAATAAGTATCATGTAAATAATTGATATTATTAAAAACATCCAAGCTCTTCCTGTTACCTTATGCAGTCACATACTTTGCATTACATATTATAGTGCTTTTGACAGTGAGCTCTGTATCAACCACAACAGGACATGATTCTTATTATTGTGATAAAATGCAGTAGCTCTGCTGTGCATTCTATACGTGTTGAGGCTAATGGTGATATGGCGCGGGGATACATTATATACATGCTGTATATAATGAGAGGATTTTTAGCAACGGTTTTCCCATACATAATTAAAGAGGAACATTATCCACACTTGCATATACTGTAACAATCCAGTGCTACTCAGATACTAACCACTGCAAATGTGTTTGTAGCACAGAGTCATGGACTTTACGGCAGAACAATTGCACAACATTGCCTCACATCACATGCTTATACCATATGGGGTAGCTACTGTTTGTAATCATCAATCTGCCAATGGTATTGGCTAGATGCCTTTGGTTGCCACTGTTTGTGCCTGAGTTGAAAATACAATATCATGTGTCTGAGATTTTAATAAGAAAAACAACATGAAATGCAAACTTGATGAATTATGATAATAAGCTTGATGCCTCTGGGGTCACATGGAAAAAGTAATGTGACTTACTGATTTCACACGCAGCAGCAGCAGACGTGAAACATGTCTCCCACACTGCCCAGCTGCACAATGTTCGAAAAGGTGGAGGGAGGCATGCAGACCATGTGTTTGTTACCTCCGCACAATCCTTTATTGTCATCATGTCCCAATAACCCAAAATACTGCAGCTCCGGGAACCAAGAAAACCAATCTCGCATTTCTCCCATATTAGCTTCTGTGCACCAGCGAAATCCCTCTGCTTGTTTGTAAAGCTCTTAATGACCCAGCTCCATGGTAACGTATAATACAGAGCTCAGTGTTTACCTTTTAAGATCACTTCCTTCTCAGAAATGAGAATCATGCTCCTCTGCCTCTGTCTGTGTGTATGTATCTTGTCACACTGCATCTTTGTATCTTTGTGTCTTCTCTCGCCTGTACTGTTCTTCCTCTCTGTCCTGCTTTCTTCCAAAAATAGCATCACAACAAAATATCATCATTTTTATCTTTATGCTTAGAATGTACCCGTAATCATCATGTATTATTCCCAAAAGAGTTTTATTATTTCTTTTTTTTTTTTCTACAATTTTACAAGTTTTATAATGGACCAGTCTGACTGTATTGCCTCATTCTCTCTGCCCAAAGATTTCAAAATAAAAGACTTTCCTCTTGTTTACTAATTGTGAACTCTGGGTCCTCCATAAAATATGTGGGTCATTTGCTTTTTCAGCTGTGATTTATCACTTGAACAAATATAACTGAAGTTAAGGGCATCTGAAATATTACAGACATATTAATTTAGATTTGAAAAAAAAAATCAAGTGTTTTAGAGGCACATGACCAAAACTTTTCATGTTCACTCCCTGTTTGACGTAGCACTAATGTGTCAACTCTTTATTCTCTAAAATGGATTAAAAAGGATCAAATGGACAAGATGATGATTCGGCAAAAGTTATATGTATGTGTCTTGGTCGTTCCCTGGAGGCTGACAACAGCTCAAATTAAAGGGGATATTTGTTTTTGCTGCAGTACCACAAACGACCAACGGTCTAAGGCCCAGGTGGTTCTGCCAAATTCACATTTACTCAGCTCCCTCACATGTCACCCTAAAACTGAGTCCAAAATTGAGACTGAATAACTTCCACATTTACCACCTTCATGTGTGACTATGAGAGGCCACGCCTCCATACTTACACCTGTGCTGGCAAAAAGACTGTTCTAGTGGCAGGGTTCCAGCTGAGGTTGCACTGTCTCTGAATCTCCCTCTGCACTAACCTTGAGGACATGCCTCTGCCTCCCCCCCCCCCCCCCCCCGCGCACACCCTCCATCCATTTCCCCCTGCACCCTTGGGATCCCAATAACACCCCCCAGAGGCGGCCTGCAGCTCCCCTGCACCTCAGGGAGCCATGGGGCCGATGAGACGGAGACGGAGACGCTCTGGAAACGAGGACATGTCTGGTCTTTCTGTGTCATTCTTCGTCTAATTCCTGACATTTCATCTGCATAACACTGAGAGGCTTCTTCATCCACATCAATCCACATCACACTCAGCTCCATTCTGCGATAGAACTTCCCCCCTTTTCCGGATATGACTCATCCCACATTGCGAATACATCTTGACAACCTCCATCGCCATTGGCTCCACCTCGCCTTGCCTCATCCTGCAGCAGGTGCTCTTTTCGTTTACTTCCTCTTTGTGACTCTTTGTCTCCCATAACCTCCTTTGTGGAGTTGCGCATTAGCCTTTGAGCATGATTCTCACAATTATACAAACGGAGCGCTGGATCAGAATCATATTATCTTGATCTATATCTGTTTGACACAACAACATATCAACCTGTGGGGCGTGATTCGCTATCTGTCCTGCCTTTGTCCAGAGCTGATATAAAAAGCCTGCAGCTCTCTTCTTTGATATTACATTTTTTATTTATTTAAAATTCTCACGGCTTAATGGATCTCAAATCGGGAATGATTCCCAAGCAGAGAATTTATCAGATAATGGGATCTAACAGCTCTCAGAGTTTTGCCCCAAGGGCGGCAGGTCCCTCAGAGCCAAAAATAAGATTCTGCATCAGACGTAGAGAAGCTGAACATGTGGGCAGAGAGGACGTTAACGCTGATACGTTCAGCCATGATTCACAGAGACAACGAAACAAATACACATGCAAAGGTAGTTTCTCTACCATTGCTTCAACACAGCAGCATTCATTGATGGATAGATGGATAGAGAGATAGGAAAACAGACATATATATATATATATATATATATATATATATACATATATATTAATTTACTTATTTACTATTCATTCATTCACTCATTCATTTGACTATGTATATATCTATTTCAGTCAATCAACAACAACATTTCTGTTACATCTGCTATACATATATAGTTGTTCTATTCTATTCTACTCTATTCTAAAAGTGCAGTGTGTAAGATTTGGTGACATCAAGTGATGAAGTTTCATGTTGTATCCATCATCTCACCCTCACCCTTCTGAGCTGCAGGAGAACCTATGGTAGACTTCTATTTGTCGTTAAAACTTAAAAGATGTTCAGTATGTCCATTTTTACTTCTGTAAAGTAGTAGGCTCATTGACGGGTTATGAAAAACAAATACATTTGGGTGATTATAAATTCATGAAAATGTCAGTATGTGATTGTTTTGTAATGTAACTGACAAAAATCGTACTCACTGCACCTTTAATGCATTAATGTATTTGCCCTGTTTACAGAGGTGAGCCCAGCATGGACAAACCAAACACCTTTGGAGTGTCAGTAATAACTAAAGCCCCCTTGCCCCAACCCCCATGTCAAATGGGGGGCGGGGGGGGGGGGGGGGGGGGGGCGCGAAAAGGGGGGGGGGGGGGGGGGGGGGGTTCCAAACGAGAAATGTGCAATAACACTGTGGGCTTTTAATCAGCTCACAGACAGTGAAGTGCTACAATGATGCTGTTAATTTGTGTTTGCTCTGTGTGTTTGATGCAGAATCTGAGCTGACACTGCCTCCAACCATTAAACAGATTCAATCTCCAAAAGTGAGGTTGTCCACAGTCCTTCTCTGCCTGACTGTTCGGCAGAGCAGCTTAGACATAGTGTGTGTGTGTGTGTGTGTGTGTGTGTGTGTGTGTGTGTGTGTGTGTGTGACAGAGAGAGAGAGAGAGAGAGAGAGAGATATTAATGTTGAATATTCATCATAGCATCTGAGCATGTTTTGAAGTAGACATGGAGTGGAAGCGCTGCTCTGAGAGATTTAACACTATTTCCAAACACATTCCTCAGGATGTGGTTGATGTGCTGCAAATGTAAAGGCAGCATTAATCTCTGTCTTCTCTCTCTCCGTGCTTTCAGAGATGTGCCTCAACTGTGCACGGTAAGCGCTCGGCAACATTACCCAACACCACTTACTTTGGTTCAGGGAAAAATATCTCCTCAACTTTCAATAACGCTGAAATTTAATTTAACATAACACCACTGCGCCCACAAGGCATAATGAGCACAGAGAGCTGCATGATATTAACAAAGGGACTGATATCGAATATGAATGTGACAAACACTGCATATTTCATTATGACAGGGGGGCAGAGGTTTGGTTTCATCAGTTTCTTATTTGTATAAAATCTCTTAAAGGTGCAGTGTGCAAGATTTTGGTCACTTTTTGTCACTAATATCAAGAGAAAGAAATAGAAATACAAAACGATGATATAGATATGTTTAAAAATGTATAATCACCACAATGTATGACTTGGTTTTTACATAACCCTGAATTGGGCCCATTAATGTAGATGAGGTGATGGATACAAAATGCTACTTCACCTCTAGATGTCACCAAATCTTACACACTGCACCTTTAAGGTTAATCTGTGAACGCCTCACTCTCTGGGGCAGATCATCTGCTCGCAGTCTTTGAATGAAAGGGAAGAATCAAGTTCAAATCAACCAGGTTATAGCCTGCACCAAAGATCTATAGTGTCATAAGTATGTGTTGTGTTAGAGTTACATACATTCTCCTCTAGATGTCACCAAATCCTACACACTGCACCTTTAAAGGCAAAATAACCATGTCTCCTTGTGTTTTCCAAAACTCCAGCTTTGATTGGCCAGGTGATGGACGCAACATGCAGCTTCACCACTAGATGTCACCAAATCCTAAACACTGCACCTTTAATTTGTCTTATTCAGAGGTCATCTCGCTACAGGTCACTTTGTATTCGACGTTTATCAAAGCATTGTGTTTTTCATTACATAAACTAATCTGCTGCACACACTCTGCAGGGAGCCGCTGCTACAAGGTTAATCATTAACCATTATTATAACCTGAGATTGAAGCCGCGTAGCCGCCACAGAAAACAAATAAATATCAATCTCTCCTCTCTGCAGCCGCCCGCCTCCGATAGAGGCGGCTCCTAATTGCAACACACTCCCGGTTTCCGGCCATTAATCCTGTTTATTTACAGAGCATGTGGACGCAAACCGGTCCAGGCTGAATGGACATGCTCAGCGTGAAGGATGGATGGATGGATATGAAGCCGTTCAGGAGATGAATGGAGGACATTAAGCTGATGCAACGCCGCATTAATGACAAGGCAACGATTTCATATCCACGCGCGAGAGCCGAGCGGAGCGGATTCGGCTGCTCGCTCCTTAGCTCCGCCTAAACTACCAGGAGGAGTAAAGAGGATGAGCGCGCAGCTGTCAGGTGCACGTTATGCATGGTACCATACAATTATAGATGCTTTAACAGTAATGGGAGGCAGCAATGCATTTCAGCTGCCGCGCACCGCCGGGGGCGGGGCGGGGGGGGGGGGGGGCCGGGCCCGGGGGGGGGGGGGGGGGGGGCGCGTCATGACAGTGAATCACCACCACAGTGCACTGGAGGCATTGTCTCTGCCTCGGCGTGCACGGGCAGGCGGCGAGCACAAGGTCAGCGAGGGAGACTCAGCACAACATGCACAGGAGCCCATCCATCTCACTTATCACTGGATGTGGCACGGTGAATAATTACATTATGATAGATAGGGGGCTGCGGCCATTCCAACAGATGGATACAGTAGATACCACAAGTGAATCCATCTGAATACAGGGGGAGGGGCAGGGAGTGTTTGCACACATACATCCGAGCAGCGCTTCTCTACCGGTCTGGCTCCGGGACCCACCGTCGCCCCTTAAAGGTGCAGAGTGTACGATTTCTGTCATTCTTCTCGCTTCTAAAAACATTTTCATCATTTCATCGTCACGTAAACGTTTGATCTTTTTCCCCATTTCCATTAAAAGAGCCGATTAACGTATATCTGCATGACGAGCAGATCCTCTCCATGGAAGCCGCCATGTTTTTACAGGAGTAAAAGTGGACGTATCAAACATCTTTTGAGTTTGAATGAGAACTGAAGTCTACCATCGGGTCTCCTGCACACTCTTATAGCCGCACTGTCAGTGTCCGACTTGCGTTTCATGGTTGATGATCATATGTAAACAAACGTTACAGGTTTTCCTCTATCTGTGAAATGACAAGTGTCTATTAGCCTTACAGGGCATCATCAAAAAACTCTCCTCAAAATAAAGGCATTTCTTTGCTTTTTTTTTCCTACTCAGAGGACCACAATCCACTGAAAATAGTCGCGACCCACCCGTTGATAATCACTGCAGTAGAGCTGTGGTTGTCAAGACCCACCATCACCTCTTAAGGACAAGCCACTGCCCACATCGTGGACAAATTGGCATGGCAGATGAAATGGTATGTGTCTATTAGCATGACAGAACATCATCGCCACCTACTGTTAAGAGTTAGGGCTAGGGTGTGCGTGTCTGTGTGTGTGTGTGTGTGTGTTGAAAAGGAAAGTGTGTGTAATGTGCACAATGGCAGCAGGTGAACCAACACAGAGGGAATTTGTTGGCACGGCCTCGACAGGCACAGAGGGAGCGATGGTGATGAGCACGGGAACTGTCTGAGAGCCTGAAGGTGAATGTGTTATTGTTGCGAGGTGCATCTATTTTTGAGCCTGGATGGGGAAACATGAAGAGCCGCTCCGGGTCTCTGCTCCCTGTTCACACTGTATGTTTGTTTGTTTGCCAGGAGGCTACAATCAAGGCGAGGGGAGTCATTCTTTTATACAGGTCACAAAGCCACAGAGTGTGGGGTGGCTGACTCATGCATGGGAGAATGTTAGGAACGTATACATGATAAGCAGGGAGACACACACACACACACACACACACACACACACACACACACACACACACACACACACACACACACACACACACACACACACATACACATACACATGCACACACGTGATATCCCTTTCATGCAAATTGTTTTTTTTTTCTCATTGCAGCAGAGCAAAATAAATCTGGAACCCACGGTCAGGGTTTACTGCACCATCAAGAATCGTAGCATGGAATGGAGGAAGCAAGGAGGGAAGGAAGGATTGATGGATGGGCGGAAGAAAGGAAGAATGGATGGATGGAGAAAAGGAGGAGGGAAGGAAAGAAGGAAGAAAACAAGGGAGGGAGAAAGGACATGTGTGGATGGAGAGAGAAAAAGACAGAAAGAAAGAAAAAAGACAGAAAGAAAGAAAGAAAACAGAAAGAAAGAAGGGGAAAAAGAAAGAAAGAATGAAATAAAGAAAGAAAATAATCTAAAATAAAGTTTCAACTGATGATGTGGAGTCCAGGTGCAGCACTGGTAGAAAAACAAAACGAAGAATCAGGTCAAACTGGAAGTGGAACAGACTGAACGATGTGTCTGTGCGGGTTGTGAACACAGAGCAATGTGAGGACACACACACACACACACACACACACACACACACACACACACACACACACACACACACACACACACACACACACACACACACACACACACACAGTGGTCAGCCAATAATGCACTCTGGGACAATAAAGCTGCATTTCCAGGCAGGTTGAATACAAGCAGAGCATGGAAGTTAATATACACTCTCTTGTCAACAGTCACAATCAACTATGGGTGCAACATTTTCTGGAAAGCCTCGGGAACCTGCTGGACATGAACACTCAGATGCCTGATCACTAAGATACCTTCGCTCAACTGTGCATGTGACTGGATAACAGAGACAAGAGCAAAGAGATGAATCTGATGAAGTGTGTGTATATCTGTATGTTTCACCTGAATCGTGGAAAAACCAGATCAATGATCATGGCAAATTCAGACTTTCTTTCTAAGTGAGAGGCCATAAAGGAGTGAGAACGTTGTATTCAACCTCTATGTATAATTCCAGACACATTTACGGAATATTAAAGTCATTCTTTCCCAACTTCATTGCTTTGAGAAACTTAATTGTACCTATAGTAAACATCACATTGTGATATCTAAAGGTCCAGTATGTAAGAATAAGCCAAACATATTGGCAATAATATGCTTGTTTTTATGTGTCTGTAGAATCACTTTGCCTGTGTGCTTGGGAGGGAAGAGTGGGAGTGAATGTTACTTAACTCTTCACACTGCACCTTTAACAAAAAATGACAACCAACAGTCTGTTGCCTCCCTTGGATCCGTCTGTGAATATAGGATATGTATAATGTATCAATTTTGTTTACATCCCTTGTTTCTATAGCATCTTTGTTCACATCCCTGTTCTATATTCAGCTACAAGACATGCTGAAGTGCATTCTGGGAAGTTGTAAACAATTCAGAATCAAAACTATTCTCCCTTTGTTTTCCTCATTCCTCCTTGTTCCCCCTCCTCGCTCTTCACTCTCCTCTCTGGGAACAAAGGATACACTTCATCTCCAAACACCAACAGCAACAACAAGAATGGCTGAAATTAGTTGCCAATTACATCTGTTTGAATGACTTGTTTACCGCTATGGCTTCAGCAGCAGCCTCAGACATTTCATCGAGACCCCCAGAAGTAATTTCATATTGCCAAAAAAAAGAAAGAAAAAAAAAAAGGCCCTGAGCGCGTAAGTAAATATGGTTTTTAATTACACCCTCTCTTTCTCTCTCTCTCGTCCAAAATGTGTTTGTGTGAGTGCAGGTAGTGTCTTTAAAAATAGGATTTATTTTTATTCAAGTCCAACCAAAGCTCATTACTCACAGTTTAAAATGAGATGCAAGAGGGGAAAAAAAGCTTGTTAAGGACAAAGCCTGACTGATAATAAGGGTCATGATGCTGAAAAGTGCTGAGTCATTAGAATTACTCTGGCAGAGGATCAGAAATGCTCAGGGCAGACTCCAGTGCAGATCTCCACCATGATAATAATTAGAATAATACATGACATCCCTCTGTACTGGAAACATTACAGGTGCAGTGTGTAAGATTTGGTGACATCTAGTGGTGAAGTTGCATGTTGTATCCATCACCTCACCCTTCCGAGCATGCAGGAGAACCTCTGTTAAACATTTAGGTGACAATAAACCCATGAAAATGTCACTATGTTAAAAAATCTTCCTCTTACACACTGCACCTTAAAAAGGCAAAGGGGGAGAGAGGACAAGCGGAAACACACTCGTGTTGAACATGACCTTCTCTTACCAGCCAGCGTTGAACTCCACATGGGCATCAAAGAAGCCGACCACCGGCGCCGTGGCGGCGTTCCAGCCGTGTATCCTGGCACGGATCAGGCCCTCACGCTTGCTGTTCCGCACAATCTTCACCAGGCCCGGGTAACGTTTGTTCACATACTGGTCCAAGTTGAATTTCAGCTCCACTGATGAGAGCGAGAGAGAGAGAGAGAGAGAGAGAGAGAGAGAGAGAGAGAGAGAAAGAGAGAGCGCTTTTACATAACATCCAAATGTGTGAGAGATCATTAAGCAGGCAGCTGGAGTAAATGATAGAGTGCTTCCAAGATAACCTCCGGCTCACCAGTCATGGTTTAGGCCTTGTAGTTTTTTTTTTTAATTCATGAAAATAATGGTCTTTACTTTACTACTTTATAATTTGAGAGGTACACACTTTAAAGGTGCAGTGTGTAAGATTTTGGTACATTTGTGTCACCTATTTATTCAAATGAAAATAGAAAATTGTATACGGACATTTTTACGAATGTATCATCCCCTCAATGAATTTTAAATAAGCGTCAAAAGAGCCTTTTAATGTATATTTACATCTGGGGCAGGTCCTCCCTATGAGGGCCGCCATGTTTTTACAATAGCACAGAGTGGACGCACTAAACATGTTCAGAGCTTTAATGAGAACCGAGTGATACCAGAGGTCCTCCTGCATGCTCCCATGAGAAGGGTGAGGAGATGGATATAATATTCAACTTCACCAGTAGATGTTGCCGAATCACACACACGCAGTCAAACACTGCTTTTACATCTAAAGGCGCAGTGTGTTCGATTTCAGTCAATTTTTGTCTCTTCCATCGGTAAAAATCAAAATATAAACAAAGTATATACAGACATATCTACGAATATATAATCATCTCAATGTATGACTTACTTTTTACATTACTGTAAAATGAGCCCTGTAATTTAGCCCCTCCATATGGGGGCCGCCATGTTTTCACATTGACGCAGATTGGACACATTAAGCATTAACTCAGGGCTACCACAAGTTCTCCTGTAAGCTTGAATGGAAAGAGTGGGGTGATGGATACAAAATGTAGATGTAGATGGTACAAAATCTTACACACTGTACCTTTAAAAAGGCTCTAGTACTTTTACTGCACAGCCATTTTATGGATAGGAAGCATTTCACAATGGCTTAAATGAGTCATGTAATGCATTTTCCATATGTTACTGCCCTTTAATGCGTTGTACAGTTTATGGGGGCACCTCGTCATCTTTGATTTTCTTTCTACAACCTGTTGAGATGATGCATCACTGTTAAACCTTTTATAAATCCTCTTAACAATGAACATGGAATGTACACATGGGCTTTTCGACCTGTGTCATCCTGCAAAAAAAAAAAAAAAAGGGGACAGTGTGACACATTTCCCATTATCGGCGTTCTGCGTTGCACTGTGTGGGAAACATCGTGGAGTTCAGAGAGAACGTTGCCATGGTAACCCGCCTCATAATGTTATACATCTTGAATCAGTTGAAGCTCTTGCACGTGGTCTCGTGAGTTTTTCCATCTTTATCTAAATGAATGCTGTGGTGGAAATTTTAGTGGATGACTTATCTTATTCTATGTAGTACTCTTTAGTTGTTACTGTGTTATTCTTATAATAGTCTTTGTCTGTTGATTTGCAACCCTTGCAGGAAACATATGTTAAGGAGAAAATGCTGTTTCCAAGTGGTAAAACCCCTATCTGTGTGGGAAAATCTCACCAAAACCTCCTCCAATCAGAGATCACAGATGGTTAACCCTTGCAGGGACGGAGACAATGGAGTGGTCTGCATTTGTTGACTGAGCAAGATGTTGCAGCTGATTTGTTTATTGCCTGAGTAGGAAACTCTTGGGTGTGACAGATGTCCAGCTGAGACCCTGAGAGGAGGAGGATAAGAAGGGGCTGAAATCTGTGTTCAGGGGGCATTTACTCCAAACATTCTGTGCCGCGTGGTTCTGTGTGGTGTTTCCTCTCTGGCCAGAGAATAAACTTTTGGTGCATGCAACCTTCCTCAGTCTTTTTCCTTGACTCCAGGCAGAAAGACAATTTCCGCAACAATGCAATTAAAAAACTGTTGAGTCAAGTATCCGTAAACATGTCTTACTTTACCAAAACAGTTGAAGAATGAATGTGTATTACATAGGGTTAAATATAATATAATATAATACACTGGATAATATGATATGATGAAGGAATTTGCTGCGTCATGAGACTTGGATGACTAGAGTAACATCTGGATGCTGTGTTCCCATCAGTGCACATCAGCCAAATCAAATATCCTATTATCCCAATCGTCAGTTGACAGTGGGTAAGATTTCAGTCTTTTTTGTCACTTCTATTGGTAGAACAAAATACAACAAAACAATGTCATAAAGACATTTTTATAATCACCTAAATCTATTATTTTTTTGCCCTTACCCTTGAAGGAGCCCCTCAGTGTATATTTGCATGAGGAGCGGCTCCTCTCTAAGGGGGCTGCCATGTTTTTACAGTAGCCCTGAGTGGACATATAGACATCTTTTGAGTTGTATTGACAACTGAGGGCCGCCATAGGTTCTCCTGCATGCTCAGGACCGTGAGGTGATGGATACAACATGCAACTTCACCTCGAGATGTCACCAAAACGTACACACTGCACCTTTAAGCGCATTAATCCCCATTGTTCAGAGGATTCTGAACAATGTGAAGGAGTATGAGTAACACATTACAACTGGCAACTTCACCAACACTAGGGTGAGACAC
>JAFBJT010005453.1:75534-102705 GCA_016785325.1 Chascanopsetta lugubris
CAACATGCAACTTCACCTCGAGATGTCACCAAAACATACACACTGCACCTTTAAGCGCGTTAATCCCCATTGTTCAGAGGATTCTGAACAATGTGAAGGAGTATGAGCAACACATTACAACTGGCAACTTCACCAACACTATGGTGAGACACTATAGACCAGAAGAAAGATAAGTGATCCAATTATACAACATGATAGCGTTCAGTGTAACTATATATATATATATATATATATATATATATACGTATATGAACATTTCTTTGATGTCTTCTCCTGATGCCATCCATCATCAATAGAGAAAAAGTATAATTCATTTATTTATTTATGTTAGGAGCTCCACAAACGGTCATGTGCATCTCATCGGAGGATAGATGGCTTCCTGAGCTCCTCCTCTGGGTTTCTGCTGAACGCTCCTCTTTCTCAGGGAGAAATTAAAAGGATGCTGGCGGCACATCGAACAGCATCCACACCCAGAGTGAGTCTGACTTGGGCTCGCAACAGAAATCAGGAGATGGAAGTGGGAGAAAAACCCAAAAAACAGCCCGGTCGCTGTGAAAGAAGTAACTCAGCGTGGAGTGGAGGAAGTGTCAGAGTTGTTTTGGTTCTTGGTGACTGCTGCAGAGAAAGTGGTTGAAGTCGGAGGCAGTGACCCTCAAAGCAAATCGAGTTAGCCTTTGACACCACATGAAAGAAAGTGCCAAGTCATGGGACTTGAGTTTTTGTCTTTTTCTGTCGGTTGACATGTTCTTTTGCTTTTCATGTTTGGATTCGACTTTCCAGCTTGATGCATCGTTTTCTGTGCACTTTTCTCCCATTGCTCAAATGCAGATGTGTCTGTCTGCTTTATTCCACTGGAAACCACCTGTACTCTGTTATTTTACTAGAGCTGAGTACATTTCTGAGGTATGAGAGCATTTCTGAATTTTGCACCTTAGTCATCTACTTCATAACATTTCAGGGTATTTAAAGGTGCAGTGTGTACGATTTTGGCCATTTTTGTCACTTGGTAGAAAAAAATATGACCATAGGTTCTCCTGCATGTTCAGATGGGTGAGGGTGAGGTGATGGAACATGCAACTTTACCTCTAGATGTCACCAAATCCTACAGACTGCACCCTTAAATTTATATCATGTATCTATGCACATGAGGAGTGGGTCCTCTCTTCGGGGGCAGCCATGTTTTTACAGTAGCCCAGAGTGGACATACTAAACATCGTCTGTGTTTTAATGACAACTGAAGTGGACCAGAGGTTCTCCTGCGTGCTCAGAAGGGTGAGGGCGAGGTGATGGATACAACATGCAACTTCACCACTAGATGTCCCCAAATCTTACACACTGCACCTTTACTTAGAAATGAAATGGACTCTCTGGTCTATATATTCACAACATGGCTTCAGCAGGTGCACAACACAGTCATGATATTCCAGAAGGTTTCGCTGAACAAAAACAGTCTGAGGCCACAAAGCTTCAGTGTGGCTCAGTTATCCAACATGGCTTCTTTCCTCTTCTCCTGCCACATGAATAATTTCAGAGCCCTCAGGTTTATCTCATGACCCTCTGGCTCCAGCCTGACACCCAGGTTGTGAATTACTGGACTTGAATCCTGAACTGTACATCAATAATTTAAAACTGTAGCTCTGCCTGCCATAACAATAACATGCCACATGCACATGAATGGCTCATTACATCGGGAAATAACAACACAACAGAACATACATGAGATTGTGTATCCACTGATTCAGAGTTCCAATCCCATACTTATATTTACTTAAAATACAATACTGCAAATATGAATTTATTGTTTAGAACAATAACACAATGCAAACACACATCTAAAGCTGACCCAGTTTGACTTAGTCCTGCATAAATAGACAAACAACTCAATTTAACTTTAAAAAAATGACTGTTGCAAACACATTAGTAATATTACAAAAATTGGCCTTCTTAAACTCATCAATGAGCAAAACTAGTTTCCTGATCATTGAAACTACATTAGTTGTTCACGTGTCATGTACATTCACCTTGATTAGTTTGTCAATATCTCTTTAGTTGCATTTAAGCATTTAGTTTCAATGCCATACGAAACAGTGAATGAATAACCAGGTTCATTTTTGTTTTTGTATATCAATTATTTTCCAAACGACTGGATCACTTTAAAAGCGGCTCACTGCCTTTGTGAGAGAGCGCAGACCTCTGCAGCTCGGTTCTATTTGTACTTTTGAATGTTTCAAACCAGTGCCGTGGGACCTCTTCATCATCAGCCTCCCCCTGCAGCGACAATATGATAAAAGCTCTTAGAGTGTAATAATTACCAGGCTTTGCTGGGGAGAAGAAAAGTTATAGGCCTCCCCCTCTAATCCCGGTAAAATAAAAAGGCTGGACTAAAAACCCATGGCAGGAGAATTATGGAGCAGGGAATACATTTGAAAGCAGTGGCATCACAAACATCAGCAGAGGATAAATAACTGTGCCATGAATTTGGAATGAATAAAGAGTCGACTGCGCATGAGGAGCGCTCCGCTTTCCTCTGGTGACATGGGAGATTATGCTGTGCTCAGGTCAGGGGGTGGGGGAAGGGGGGGGGCGGTATTGAACATGCTTTAAATTATTTAACCCTGCATAAAGCCATGGAATTCTCTAACATGCAGAATAACTGCTCCATGTGAGCTCAGCTGTCAGGACACATCCATCCACAGGACAGTCGGCGAGATCAGCGTCCAAATGCATGTCAGGGATGTTTGGTTCGGTCTTTCGCCTTCACCTTTGTTCAAGGTGGCCCATTGGCTGATTTATAGACTTCTCTCCGTCATCGAAACAGGATCAGGTCTGTCTAACGTAGAGTGGCATGCGCTCATTAAATATTCAAAAAACTGTCGCCTAATGCAAAATAACAGTCCGCCACATCCTGGCGCAACAGCTTCATGTGGAATAACAAGCGGGAGGTTTGGCAGCGGACCTGGGCTCAGCAGAAATAATCTGTGCGGCGGCATGTCGGCAATATGGAGGTTACCCACCCCTCGCACATTTATTGGAACTGGCCCGATGGTAAATTGGTTCATGTTTTTCTGGCTCCTCGACCTCGAATCCACTCTTAACACTGTTGCTTCCACTTCACATTTAAAACGCAGCTCTGACAACACACGCCAGGGCTTACTGTGAATCACTGACAGAGACGTCATGAAAACAGGCATTGATGATTCATTTGAAATCCCTTCTCTCTGCTTACTCATGGACAATCATTATTTCTGTGAATCGATTCGATCTGTGATCTCTTGCTGAAGTTGCATTTTGGATCCATCAGCTCACCCCCACCTTTTCCAGCATGCAGGACAACCTATGGTAGCCCTCAGTTGTCATTAAAGCTCAAAAGATGTTTAGTTTGTCCACTCTGGGCTACTGTAAATACATGGCGGCCCCCATAGGGAGGAGCCGCTCTTGATTTAAATATATATCAGAGGGCTCACTTTAGGGAAATGTAAAAAGCAATTCATACATTGGGGTGATCACAAAGATCACGATATCAGTATACATATAATACGTGTACTAATGTCTGTGTAGAATTGTTATGTAATCCTAATCCTACAAAAACACGGGACAGAAATTGCCCGAAATCTTACATACTGTACCTTTAATGATTTGATTCAAAGTAGTGTATGCATGGCACTCAATAGTCAGTGAGGATCATAGCCTTTAAAAAACATTAAACCTCAACACTGCTTCTAAAAAGTGAAGTGGGACTATGGTTTACATCAGTCATAAATCCCACTCTCTCATGTGAGTGGATGGGACACAAACCACAACCGAATACACAACTGATTCTGTCATTTCAACTCCCAGTGACTACCTAAGGGACACTTGTTGTGTCAAGCAATGCATCATTCCATACTGCTAAAGCAAGTACAGATATATTGTTTTCTTAAAGGTGCAGTGTGAAAGATTTAGTGCCATCAAGTGGTGACGTTACACGTTGTATCCCTCACCTCACCCCTCCCTTCTCGGGCATGCAGGAGAACCTGTGGAACCTGTGGAAACCCTCAGTTGCCAATAAAGCTCAAAAGATGTGAAGTATGTCCACTTTGTGAAAATATCAGTATTTGAGTTTTATCTACAGATAGAAGTGACAAAAATGAAGCAGAATCGACCACACTGCACCTTTAAGGTCAACATAAGTAACGCGCTGTGTGGTGCCACATCACAGGAGTGGCAGTATGTAGACACTATTCTTGGCTTGGTGCAATTCTTGCATCCACTTCTTATAAAAAATCAATTTGTTCAACCCATTCATATCTATTTAGTGGTGGAGTGTGTAAGATTCTGGTACATTTTTTGTCACTTCTATTAGTAGGTGAAAAATATAAACTGACATTTTTACAAATCCATCTGAATGTATGATGTTCTTTTCACTTTACCATGAAATTAGGCCTTTTATGAATATTTACATTTCCTCTCTATGGGGGGGGGGGGGGGGGGGGGGGGGGCGCCATTGTTTTTTTACATAAACTCAGAGTAGATATAGGAAGCATCCTCTGAGCTTTCTTTGCAACTATAGGTTCTGCTGCATGCTCGAGAAGGGAAGGGTGAGGTGAGGGATACAACGTGCACCAACAGATGTCACCAAACCCCACACACTGCACCTTTAAAAGATTTACATGTGTGACTGTCTGAGCTGTGACTAAGACAAACTCATCTGTTGTGTTTTACAGATTATGAATAAGCTGTTCATTTTCAAGTTTTTCCAAACATTCGGGATGAGCTTCGTTTGACCTCAGCTCAATGCAAAGCACATCCTCTTTAAAAAAGATTTAATGTATGCAATGTTTGAAGTGATTCGGCTCCACTTCAAATTAATATTACAAGCTCCACTCAGCTGGTCCTCGGTTTATAACCTGCTTTCATTATATGAATCATTAACTTATCATTTTGATGGCGGTATTTGCTGGAATTGAATCCTTTAGGGCTCATTAAACCGTTTTCCGTGCCGCTTACAATGGCGAACAACAGCGAGCCGGAGCCGCTCGGCGGCGGAAATGTGAACGTAGCTCAGACTTCCCCGAGTCACGCTGCGAATAAAACCTCTCAGCCACCAATAAATGTCAGTTGCCGTCCTGGATGAGGAAATGTGTGGCGGCGGCAGCGCAAACATTCTTCCTGTGAGTTATTCTTTATGGGGGAGGAGTGAGCGAGTGCGGCCGCACCTACGCCGGTCTCACGGAGCCCTGCTCAAATGAGACGGGACAGACAGTGCCATCCAGGGAAGGTCACGGCGTCCGGCCTGCATGTTAATTATCTAATGCGGGAGACGAGCGGCTCCGGAGACTCGGCTCACACATCTGCGCTGATTATCGTCACCGTTGGTAAACGCAGGGGAAGAGATGCGGACAAATGTGTCGGCTCACATCGTGACCCCGGCCTGACCTTTCATGGCAGAACACGTCAGCGCCTGGCCGTCGTCACGCGCCGTGATGTCAGAGGAATGTTTTTGACCCTTCACAAGAAAGTGCCAGACGCTTCAACGTGACTTAAAAGGTGCAAGTGTGTAAGACTTGGTGACATCGACTGGGGAAGCTGCATATTGCGTCCATCACCTCACCCTTCTGAGCCGGACCAGGAGAACCTATAGCCCTGGGTTGTCGTTAAAGCTCAAACGATGTTCCTCCACTCTGGGCTACTGTAAAATCATGGTGGCCCCCACAGGGTGGACCCACTCCTGATGTAAATATACGACATTAAAGGCCTCATTTCAGGGTAATGCAAAAAGCAAGTCATACATTATGGTTACATTTACATTCATAAAAATGTCTGTATATAATTGTTCTGTAATTGGCCAAAATCGTATACACTGAACTTAAAGGCGCAGTCTCATGATTTTATAATCACCTAAATGTTTTATTTTTTCCCATTTCCCTTAAATGAGCCCATTACTGTATATTTACATGAGGGGGGGGGGGGTCTTCTCTATGGCCACTGTGTTTTTACTGTGGTAAAAGTGGACGTATTAAACATCTTTTGAGTTTTAATGACAACTGAAGTCTAACATAGGTTCTCCTCTATGCTGAGAAGGGCGAGGGTGAGGTGATGGATACAACATGCAACTTCACCTCTAGATATCACCAAATCTTATACCTGCACACTGTTTTTGTTAATATTAAGTTAACTACATTTTCTGCAGGGTGAATTAGACCAAAACAGAGCGCTGAAAGGTGCTTAACATACTCCTAAGAGCTGTCAAGGAGCTGTAGATTCAGTTCTGGAAGCATCCGCCTTGAATGGGAACATTTCATTTGCTCTTAAGCACTTCACTCACAGTCGCTCTAAGTATTGACTCATTATGTATTTCTGCAAAAGTCCACGATCGAAGTCTAAATGTGGGTACAAAGGCCTCTTATGTTTGCAGCAATTACATTTTCACAGTAAAAGAGATGAGGTAGAATATGAGAAGGATTGGTAAACAGTGTCGTCCTTAAAGGTGCAGTGTGTACGATTTGGAGACATCTAGAGGTGAAGTTGCATGTTGTGTCCATCACCTCACCCTTCTGAGCATGAAGGAGAATATATGGAAGCCCTAACTTCTCATTAAAACTCAAAAGATGCTTAGTATGCCCACTATGGGCTATTGTAAAAACATGGCGGCCCCATAGAGTGAACCCACTCCAAATGTAAATATACATTAAACGGGCCCATTTATGGGTAATGGAGGAAAAAAATTAACATTTAGGTGAATATAAATTTGACAAAATGTCAGTATGTAATTGTTATTGTTATTGTTGTTAAATATTTACATACGTGACCACAAATACCAAAATCTCGCACACTGCACCTTTATTTAACAAACTAATTTACGTATGCTCCCTGGCTTTTAACAGGTCTCTGTCTAATGGTAGGCAGTTAGAGGGTCAGCAGGGAGCGTGTGTCAGTGGCTCCGCCTCCCCGGCCTTCTTCTTTCAGTATGTTATTTATGCATCCTCTTCCTCCGCCAGCCTGAGAGAGGCAGAGCCAAGTGAAGGAGGGCCGAGTGTCGTCTGAAATCTAGTTCGCTGTCCCTCCCTCTCCCAAAACAAGGTGGGGGGGCGGGGGGGGGGGGGGGGGGGCCGGGCGCGGGGGGGGGGGGGGGGGAGCCGGGCGCCGCCAGCTGCTGTGGGCGTCGCAGTGTGCGGAGGCAAGTTAAGCGTGTGCCCACGTCGCCATGGAGACAGTAGTACACAGCAGTTGTAAAAAAAAGGATGAGACATCACCCCCCCCCCCCCCCCCCCCCCCCCCCCCCCCCCCCCCCCCCCCCCCCACCCCCCCCCCCCCCCCCCCTCCCCCAACCCCGTCTCTTCCCTCCTTTGTAAAAGCTATTTTAAAACCTGGTCTTCAAGAGTCCACCCTCAGGGGTTGTCAATCTCTTCATTACACACACACACACACACACGTCACACATTCACATCAAAATATATATATATACACAAAACTGTCATATAAACAGACTGAGGACTCTGGCAGGAGTACAACAACATCACATCTACTCATCCACTTATGACACCTTGGTTCATAGTGCAGACGAAACATGACAAATGGAAAGAGAATCTGCAGGTTTAATGGAGGAAAAATAATTAAAGGTGCAGTGTATATACGATTTCTGTCACTTCTATTAATCAAAAAACAAAAAAAAAAGCAGAGATGTCACCAAATCTTACACACTGCGCCCTTAAAGGTACAGTGTGTAGGATTGGTAGCCCTCAGTTGTCATTAAAGTTCAAAGGATGTTTAGTAAGTCCGCTCTGGGCTATTGTAAAAAACATGGCGGCCCCCGTAAGGTGGAAGCGCTCCTGGTGTGAACATACATTAAATGGCTAATTGCACGGTTATGTTAAAAGGCAGTCATACGTTGGGGTGATGATAGAATTGTGAAAATGTTCTATTTCTAGAGATAGAAGTGACAAACACTGACCCAAATCGTACACACTGCACCTTTAAACGCAGGAGGCACAGGGAAAAGATCGAATACTGGTTTAATCCCCGTGATGGAGAGCAGAGCCCCAGTCACGGCTCCAGCGGAGGAAATACAGCAAAGAGAGGTGGAGTGTGAGGGCAGTCGTGCGTTTGTGTCTCACCGCTGTCGCTGTTGTCGTCCACCAGGATGATCTCCTTCAGCAGGTGCGCCGGCGTGTGGTTGACCACGCTGTGCACGGAGCGCAGGATCACCGACAGCGCCTCGTTCACGAAGATGAAGACGACAGAGATCTGAGGGAGGTCCTCGGGGTACGTCAGCTGTTTGCACCTGTCGGGCAGAGGTGGAGATTATCAGAGGGTGTGGATATGACCGGTCCATATAAGTTCTATGAGTGGGACACGCTGAGGCTGAGCGCAGTGCATTGGTCTTCACCGTTCGAGGAACACGTGTCCCATCATGCATTGCGTTTCAGGTGTTGACAAGATGAAAAATGGCGTTTCCACTTCCCTAGAACGAGTCCTTTAGATTTGCATATGAGCAGGGTGGCGCCATGTTGACATGGGGTGGGAGGGTTGCCACCACCTTCACCACCTGGTGTCACTAGATTCTCAACGTCATGTAAATGTACCACATTCAATCATAAAAAAATTTCACCTGCAGTTTTAAAGGTGCAGTGTGAAAGATTTTGGTCATCTAAAAATATTACAAAACAATTAGGTATAATCACCATCACCCCCCCAATTTCCATTACCTTTAAATGAGCCCATTTATGTATATTTACATGAGGAGTGGGTCCTCTCTACGGAGGCCGCCATGTTTTTATAGTGGACATACTTAACATCTTTTGAGTTTTAATGACAACTGACGTCTACCATAGGTTCTCCTGTACGTTCAGAGGAGTGAGGGTGAGGTGAAACAACATGCAACCTGACCACTAGATGTCACCAAATCGTACACACTGCACCTTTAATGCAAATAACATATAAATACATATGGAGTGAACAACCTTTACTCGTTGAGCAGCGTAAATACACAAAACAATACTACAAAACACACATATACACAACAAGAATAGCAAACAGGCAGAAATGGAAAAAACAGTGCAGCTTCTGACTCCTTCGTCTCATAGGAAGAATGTTATTGATCCTTTCATCTGACTCTAGTATTATCCGACATGTATAGAGCCCAAGATCCCCTATATGAAAAGATGTATATTGATTTGAGCATTATAAGCAGCACATGTAAGACCTGAGGATCTAAAAAGAGTGTTAAAACACCAACATTGTTATTCAGAGTTTCCTGTGGCGCTACCACGCAGGGTTTCACCTCCCTTTTCCGGCCCCCGACACAAATAATGTGGCCAGAGACTCAGGACCTTAATTATCCCACCAGATACAGATTTGATGTATTCTGAAAGAAAAAGAAAAATCACCACTGTGCTCATATTGCATAGTTTCCTGTGGTGATGGAAATCGACCTGCTGCTACTGACACTGTCGCTGATTTCTCATACGATACTCAGGGTTCATGCGGGGCAATTTGACAACTGAAACCCTGATAGTATACTTAAGTTAAATGAGCCCTTTAATGTATATTTACATGAGAAGCGGGTCCTCTCTATGGGGGTTGCTTTGTTTTATCAGTAGCCCAGAGTTGACTGTTGTACTAAATATCTTTTGAGTTTCAATGACAACTGAAGTCTACCACGGGTTCTCCTACATGTTCAGAAGGGTGAGGGTGAGCTGATGGATACAACTTGCAACTTCACCACTAGATGTCACCAAATCTTACACACTGCACCTTTAAAATAACCCTAAAATCATCAGATGAAACTCCAATAACTCATGATTAAAATCATCGACCCGATGACACACTTCTATAAGAGTATGTCCTCACACACTCATGTGTCACCCTCTAACCACTTTGACTGTGACTGGATAAACCTTTTCTGCCTGCAGACATTCAAACTCCTCTGAGCAGGAAAAACACGAGCATGGCTAAGAACATTAACCGCGGCTCCGTCTCCATTAAGGCGTGTCGCTGAGCATGTGCAGTGGCAGAGCTCTGAGACTGGCTCCTGCTCATATAACTGTTGTGGCTGCTTAGACGGTGATTTAAAAAAAAAGGGTTGATATATTCACAGAGGGACGTTGATTTGATAGATCGGTAAAGTTTAAGATGCTTTTTAAAACCTCAGTGAAACTTCAAAGTCATATTCTCCGTGTGAGACAAAGTATCCAAGAGAGCTCTTCTGCAGCTCAGCAGCTGACGCTACGAGTTAAAGGTGCAGTGTGTAAGATTTCAGCCATTGTTGTCCCTTCTAAAAAATATTATAAAACTATTACATACAGACATTTTCATGAATTTATAATCACCTAGATATAATTTCTCCCATTACCCTCGAATGACCCACATAGTTACATAGGCCGAGGTTGTGGCAAGCAGACCCCCTGATATGGTTATCCTGGGATGATGGATACAACATGCAGCTTTACCTCTAGATGTCACCAAATCTTATTCACACTGCGCCTTTCAGCAAAAGCACGTGGGTCCGGGGGAGAGTGCAGGTGTTTGAGGTGGGATATGACGCATTCATGACTAGACCACTTCCACTGGTGCCAACATCACATCACATTCTGTTAAACTCACGGGTGGTAACTTCCAATAACCCAAAGATTCATTCATAATCTCAACATACTAATTGGCAAACGGAATGTATCCTCATGGGGCCTTTCCAGTCTTACCGTGCACTCAGTGCCCTTTGTCATGTAAGATACACTGACACAAACAGGAGGAGCAGGAGGAGCTCCGATATACAGCATAGTTTTCTATCTAGCATACATCATTCATGCACTGTCAGCAAAGCCAATGCCGGGACTTGATGTCTTGCAGAAGGTGTCTCGAAAATACATGCTGGGGATCAAACCACTGATAATCTGTTTAGTGGGGCATTCACTACCACAACTGGGCCACATGATGTACAGAGTGAACCTCCCCGTCAGCAAAAAGGGAGCAAATGCATACCAGCGATCATAATCCCGGTGAGGACATTTGCATTATCATGACATATGGTTCCCACAGGGGAAACTGTGGAGGATCTCTGGATGTCCGTGAGTGGCTGAGAGCATGTATGGTCATCTTGACCATATTGATGGAAGGCATCTCTGTGTGCGGAGCACAGTGCTGACGGCCACTTCTGGGATGGAGAGACGCACTTTAGAGCCCAGTGCCAGTTTGCTGGTGGCTTCTGCCACGAGCCGCTGAGATGAGTCAGGAGCATGAGCAGTGATGGATTTTGAGTCATGAATCAGACAACAGGTGGGAAATGAGCTTCAGAGATATTCTGAGGGTGTCGTGTGATCAAGGTGAAAACAGTCCTCTCCAACAGTTCATTTGATTTTCATGTTACATTAAGAGCATTAAAATGCACGTCTGGCACATAACCATCCATGGTGGAACTGAAGTGAGCAGGTCTTGACGTAAGTTGTTTTCCGCCGGTAGAATGAAATGAAGGATGAATGATTCCGTATCACATTACAGAGGCTCAAGTGGAGGTGGAGAGGTGCAGAAATAAGGAAAGCAAATGTCAAAACGGGTTCATTCTCTGTCAGAGTGAAGATGTCAAACATGTCTGCACTGACACAAGAACATATATATATATATATACATATATATGTATATATATATATATATATATACCCACACACACACACACACATATGCAGAGAGAGACTCTCTCACCACCCAGCTCACTCTCTGCCTCCCTCCCTCTCTCGCCCTCATGCACAGACTCCATGGTACCCCCCCCCCCCCTCTCTCTCTCTCTTGTCGATCTGTGTCCACACCATCCTCCCTCATGTCCCCACTTACACTGACCCAGTTGTCACAATGAGCTGTGATCAAACCATGCACGTGAACACATGCGTCCACATGCAACTGGGTCTCATTAGCGCGACACTGACACCGATCTGCTCTCCAACACCTCTGTCATAGTCAGAATCCATCCGCACCGTCATCAGTAGTGCGGACTGGACTGGACGGGAGCATTTAGCTGATTCCCATGGCAACGGGCAAACGCACACTTATCGTGAATCTTTCCACGTTGCTCCAATTAGGAGGTGAACGTAACGGCTGACAAACACACTGCGCCCGCTCCTGCCTTTGTTTCCCCGTGTCTCCCCCATCTCTTATTCAGCAGTGCTGAGTCAAACGTGTGGGGGTAATGAGGTTGTTAGGGATAACTGTTGGGGCTGCATTATTTACAAGAGATTTTGGAGTGTGATGAAACACTTGTAAATCTCAAAGTCGGTATTAGCATACGCCAAATCGACGTAAACAAGCTATAGTGTAAACACATTCGCCGAAGGTTCTTAAACGTCCTCTGTCGGGCTTAAGATGTTGAGATGACACATCGCGTTAAGCCAGGTGAGATACCACTTGGCGCTACGGAGGGAATTAAAGAGAGAATATATTGATTTGTCGGAATGCATCAGTCTCACGTCATATCACATATTATTAGACGAGACGGAGGCGACGAGTGGAGCTGGAAATCAGCAAAGACGTCGTTTAAATGGAACTCTCTCCTTTGAATTACAAATGAAAGAAAAGCACAACATTACTCAGATCTGAACAAGATGGTGCACATTTAACCATGTCTCCTGGCTGCAAACTAAATCATACGTGGTCAGACACATTACTGATAGTTTTAGTGCACCACTTTTACCACAGTTATTAAAAATGTACATTTATGGGTTGAACATGGCTCGTAAACACCACCTTTTTCAAACCGGCTCGGATGCTGCAGGGAGAGATGTAGGTCAATGACATGGAACATCTCCAACTCATTTATATGCATGCAAAAATAAAGTAAAACACTCTCCAATCAAAGGTTGTCAGCATCTCGACACATAAACCACCGGGGAAGATCAAGTCATTTTTAGATATTTTTCTAGTTAATTTTCTTTTTCTTAGCAATTTTTCTCTTCTTTCCTTTTTTCAAATTGTACATCCTTATTGCACATTTCTTCTGCCTTTAATATGTTCTTGTGCGAGTAAAGTAAATTTCCCCATTGTGAGATCAATTTAACGTTCCATTCTATATTGCTGAAACCAAACCCCTGCAAAGCCGTTTGCGACATCCCACAAGAACTCCTGTCCCTCCCTGAAGTAACTAAGGCACCACTTACATCTGGTAGATGAAGGTTTCTAAATCAAATTCCTTAATGGATCACTTGTTCCCATTAACCTTAAATGATCCTCTCTGGGGGGGGCATAGTTTTAAAGTAGATAGAGTAAACATCTTTTGAGTTTTAATGACAACCACTATAGGTTTTCCTGCATGCTGAGAAAAGTAAGGGTGAGGTGATGGATACAACATGCAACTTCACCACTAGATGACACCAAATCTTACACACTGCAACTTTAAGTTGGTCCGACTAGTAAAATCATGGCATAATGCCACTATATCAACATTGCCCATCAAACAAGACGTACGCACACACACACACACACACACACACACTCACACACACACACACACACACACACACACACACACACACACTCGACTACTTCTATTCTTCACTCCAACTCACCAATTCTCCCCCTAGTGTCATAGCATGGTGAGTGCAGGTCAATTAACCAGCACCTCAAATCCTCAGGCGGGCCAGATCGGACCCTCTGGCGGGCCGCTTCTGGCCCACAGACAGTATGTTTGACAGCCCTGGTATTGAGTCATTTGCTCCAAACCTGGTGACATGAAACATCAGATATCAGACACATAAATGAACACATATGGCACCAGGAGTCATAGTCAAGATTGACATCCTTAGCCAGAACCACCAGTGTAAAACTGACTTCCTGTCCTGCTGAGCATTGCTGCTACACACACAGACTTGCTGTCACGATACCTTCATAGGACAGGCCATGTCTGTCCAACGCCACCCGTCCTGCAGACACTGGCGGCCCTGGGCACAACTAAAGTAAAAGCTCCACAGCTCCTGGCTGCGTGAGCGCCACAGAGCAGCAGCAGACACACGGCTCCTCATTCACTCGCTGTCCACAGACAGTATAGCAGCCAAAAGTGCGGTCTCATGTCAAACTGCGCTATCTGTCAACTCCGAAGCACAGAAGATCACGTTTGAGCTTACGGCTGTACCCCTTTTTTTTTTTTTTTTTACTGTCTTCACAACGTCTTATTTTGAGATCATCAGCATAAGTAACGCCGTCATCAAAGTCAAAAGGCTCATCTGCAAGTGCGACCTCCAACGTGTTTTGTTCAAAGGCAGAACGTGGGCTGCTCCTCCACCCTCGCTGTGAGCCATCTGAACTCCACTGGCGCTCACCGCTCCCATACCCCGGCGAACTACAGTGTCAGCTTGAGTCATCAGCATCCACGGGGTCAGGCCGCGGGGGGACGACCGCACAGCAGATGGATCCCAGCGTGGTGCTAAAGTTACATCCTCCTCTCTTCACGCGCTGACACACCCCACACTCACACTGCTACTGTCGCGCGTGTGTGTGCGTGTGCGTGCATGGCAGGCGTGTGTTAGCATGTTCTCACCTTTCAACAATGAGAATTGGCAAGAGAGGGACGAGCAATTACACAGGACTCCACAACAGATGGCATCTTATTTAAATTCTACTATACATATGAATTCCACAACAACGTGACGTGACTATTAATCTGAAAATGACTAGTTTTATATATATTTTATATATATATATATATATATATATATATGTGTGTGTGTGTGTATATATATCGTGATATAAAAGTGATCATACTCATATACATTTCAGCACAAATTCCATTTCAGCTAATGGAAACGGGAAATATCTCTCCCATAATCTTCATGCTGGAACGGTAACATGGCAGCTAATGTACTTGTAACAGCAGGTAAGGCTAAGACGCTCTAAACCTCATTTATATAATTTCTTACACAGCACTTTAGTGGCGACTAGTCATGCATAGGAATGGTGTTCTCCAGTCGAAATCACGTTGCACAGGGGGTTGCTGAGCTGGACTGAGGGAGGCTACATTCCAAGCACTGTTATCAATCACTCCCATTAGCAGAGTCCACGTGCATTTGACAGCACAGATAACGAGAGGGAACTGGAGAGAGAGAGAGAGAGAGAGAGAGAGAGAGAGAGAGAGAGAGAGAGAGAGAGCGGGAGCTTGCATACATCCATCTCCAGCTGCTCTTTTTAAGAGTAAATGCACGAGTGTTTTGATTGATAACCTGTCTTGTATCATTTCAGTCCTTCCTGGTCCTTACTCTGCAGCTTTTTGTTCCCTCTCACAGCTTCCTCTACTGCCGCTCTCAATCAGCCCCTGCCAGCTCTATAAATACAATGACAAATCTGGCAGTGGGGTTGACGGGTGGGGGTGGTGGTGGTGGTGGTGGTGGTGGTGGGGGGGGGTTGCACTGTCACCCGCTTTTGCAACACGGCGACGGTGCAAAAACAAAGCCAGGTGTATTTCACTCCCACTTAGTTACACAAGCAACCCCGTATTTAAAGGTGCAGTGTGTGATATTTTGGTCATTTTTTTTAGCCCTAAAAATATTACAAATCAATTACATACTGACATTTTCATGAATTTATAATCACATGAATGGATTTTTTTCCCCATTACCCTTAAATGATTCCATTAACATATATTTACATGAGGAGCGGGTCCTCTCTACGGGGGCCACCGTATTTTTCCAGTAGCCCAGAGTGAACGTACTAAACATCTTTTGAGTTTTAATGACAACTGAAGTCTACCATGGCTTCTCCTTCTTTAATGGGCTCATGTAAGGGTAATGGAGGAAAAACAATTCATTCAAGTGATTATAAATTCATGAAAATGTCAGTGCGAAATTGTTTTGTAATATTTTTAGATGTGACAAAAATGACCGAAATCGTACACAACGCACCTTTAATGAATTCTACCCTGAGTGCTGTCTTGAAAATGTCACAGAGGGGGCGCGAGGTGGCTTCATCACTTCTGGTTGAGATGTGGCGGGAGGTTGGACTTTTTCAGCGTCGGCGTCGTAAAGTGAAATTGTAGTTCCATTGCCCTAGTTACTGGATCCAATTCAGGGCATCGCTCCACCTTAAATTTGTACCTGTCCACCATGGCGGCAGAGCCTTGTAGAGCCGTAACAGGATGAGCGATCGACTCATCTCGTTGTAATGGGACTGAGCTCACTGGCCAGCGCTCATAATTTGACCGGGAACAAGCTCCGACAGAAACAGAGCGCGGGATTAAGATGTATTTCGACCGCTCCTCCCACTTTCCCACTTTCCCCCTCCCCCTCATCCTCCTCCTCCTCCAGGCTGCCTCTGACAGTCCCCCCTCCCCCCCCCCAGCCCTTGCCACTCTTACTGGCCGCGAAATTTCACATTAACCTCCTGTAACCTTCGCGCGGCCGAGGACCACCAAAGCAAATTTCCAGTCTGCAAGCACACTCACTCTGAGTAAAGATAATTGTTTGCCTTGTCATTTTTTCTGCGACCGTGCAGCAGATAAACTCCGGCGCTGGCTGAGAGCAACGATTTGCAGCGAGCCGCTCCTCCGGCACCGCCGAGACCTTACGATCCCATTCTGCTCTATCAGACGCTCAGGAGATGAGCTAAGCCTGCGCTTCTTCAGCCTCCGCTTCTGGTTATCACCCTCCCACATGGCAGACAAGCACAAGACCAATAAGGGTCCTCGGGGGGTGGAGGGGGGGGGAGCTCCGCGTGTAGTTTTGGGTTGAACAACTATTTTTGACAAAACATAAATCAAATCTCTGGCAAATGGAGATGGAGGTGAGATTAGTGGTAATTGAATATAAATCCTGCAGGATGAGAACCAGCTTTCACTTGGTGACAGGCGTTGCATTTTCAAGATGCACTGTGTAATACTCCGATACATTTTTGTCACTTATATTTGTAGAAATAGAATTACAAAGCAATTATTTATGGACATTTTTACAATTATATAATCACCTGATTGTATGACTTGATTTTTTTTACATTACCATACAATGAGCCTTTTAAAGGTGCAGTGTGTGAGATTTTGGTCATTTTTGTCACTTATATTACAAAACAATTACAAAGTGACATTTTCAGATATGTATAATGATGTAAATGTTTCATTTTTTCCCCATTACCCTAAAATTAGCCCAATAATGCATATTTACATGAGGAAGGGGTCCTCTCTATGGAGGCCGCCATGTTTTTAAAGTAGTAAAAGTGGACGTACTAAACTGAGTCTACCATCGGTTCTCCTTCATGCTCAGAAGGGTGAGTGCGGGGTGATTGACACAACATGCAACTTCACCTCTAGATGTCACCAGATCTTACACACTGCACTTTTGATGCTTATTTACACCAGGAGCGGGTCCATTCTACGGGGGGCCAGTACTAAAGTGGACGTACTAAACATCTTTTGAGCTTTGATGACAACAGAGGGCTGCCATGGGTTCTCCTGTATGGGTGAGCTGATGGATACATATATGCAACGTCACCAAATCTTACACACTGCACCTTTCAAACCATTTCGTGGGCATATGTAATCTCGCCATCTTGTCTTTGCCTTTATTGTTTTCCCCTCCACAGTCCAATGAACTGCTATCGCACCTCGGGTGCCCGAGGACATTCTGTGGCAGGCTCAGAGTCGCCATAATGTATTTTAGAGCCCACTTATGTCCCTTCGGTAAAGAATGTCCCTGGCAGGAGTGAAGGGCAGGGAGAAACAGCAGAGTGAGTTGGGGGATTACGGGTTTTAGCGCACAAGACGACTGCGGCTGTAATTATTATGAATTGCTGAAGACTTGAGAATGTGCTGATAGCACAGGTGTGACTCTGTTGTCATCAGCGCGCTCCCTGCTCAGTGATTCAGGCCTCTGCGCAGGAAGTGCCTGCTTTTTGCATTTAACCTCACTCTGACAGTTCTGCCATCAACGCTGACCCACATGACGCAATTACAGGATCAGGACACACAAGTATGGAGGTGTTTCCTGAGAGCAAGTAGGAATAGTTTCATATACTCGCCTTAAAGGTGCAGTGTGTAAGAGATGGTGACATCTAGAGCTGAAGTTGCATGTAGTATCCATCACCTCACCCTCACCCTTCTGAGCATGTAGGAGAACCTATGGCAGACCTTGTTTGTCATAAAACTCAGATGTTTAGTATGTCCACTCTGTTCCCCTTCTCGTTCAAATATAGATTAATCAGGTAATTTAAGGGTATTGCAAACAAAATAAAACATATAGGTAATTGCACATCCATTAAAGTCTTTTAAAGAAGTGACAAAACCGACTGAAATCCTACACACTGCACTTTAACTTGTTTCTCGGAGAGGTTTGCATGTCTGAGTCTCCAAGTCAGATCCATTAAGCTCTGCCCTGGCTTGTTACAGCCAAGCTGCGACATCCAGTGCAGACGGATGAAGCACATACGGGAGTGAAAACACTTGCAATTCATGGGATGGCCACTGGAGGCCGTCTCCAAAAGGGTGCAAATCCCCACAGACTCTCCGTAACTCGCTTATTGTTATTTTATCGACCTTTGAAATTAGGCGTGGTCTCTTGAGTGACACCTGGGCCGACCTGTCACGCTCTGTGGATGCTGCCACAGCGTCATGGGCCCACCCACAGCTCTACCTGTGCTCGGCCTCTTTGCCCTGTTTTGGACGGACCAGGAAGTAGGAGGAGTCGTGCATTGGCGAGACGGCGTCGAGAGACTCGCCCAGACTTTGTTTCAAAAGCACTCTGTAGAAAGAATCGAGTGAAGTCACTGGCGCTATGTCAATCTTCATACACAGTCTATGGTATTAGCCTGTTTTTTGCTATCAGCATATAGTCACCACCCCTGAAGGTTCCATATTGTATAAGGCTGCATGTTAGTGAGCAAATTTCAATCTGGAAATATCACTGAAGGGTAAACAGCCTGAGAGCTGCCAAGACCCTGACAATGATGGAATGGGAGAGTTTTCATTTGGCCCCTGAGATTTATATATTTCTGACAAAGTCAGGTCATAAAAACCACGGTGGCCGTGATGATGAGGTAAATATTATTACCTTCACCTGCAGGATCTGTCGACATAAACGGATCCAGCATTTCCAGCCGAATTCAGTCACTCTGTGGCCGTGGTGCAAATGCACACGCGTCACTCTCGAGCAAGGCAGCTTTCAAGTGACAGGTGCAAAGACTTGAGAGTGAAGCAGAGATTCTGGTGTGTGAGGGGGAACTGCACTGCATGGGTCGGCACACAGTGACAGCTGAAAGTGTGAGGCCCTGCATGGACGGTAACAACATTAAGGGCAACAACAAGAGTGAGATGGCAGCGAGAGCTGTTACACAGTGAGGTGACGTTTGCACGTGTCTGTGTTGTACAAGAAACTGGTTATGTTCGTTGCAATTTAGAGATTTCAAATGTGAATCTGTAAACAGCAACACATGAGTCTGAGAAAACATCAGACACACTGTAGTACATGGAGGGTGGGGAGAGCACAGCGTCTCAGATCCTGAAACACAAGTACATTTGGGGCAGCTATGGCTAACGTCTGCAACCTGCCCGCTCCCAACCCAGGGACGCTGAAGCCTCTGTGGATGTCAAAACGTTCAATGATCCGCTACGTGAAGCCGACTTTTCATTATCTTTCAGCAATGAACCCGAGAGTTGGACATTTTAGTGTTAAAGGCGTAGTGTGTACGATTTGGTGACCTCTAGAGGTGAAGTCGCATGTTGTATCCATCACCTCACCCTTACCCTTCTGAGCTGCAGGAGAACCTATGGTAGACTTCAACTCAGATGTTTAGTACGTCCACTTTTACTACTATATATTCAATACATTAATGGGCTCATTTAAGGGTGATGGAAAAAAAATAAAACATTGCATAATTATAAATTCATGAAAATCTCAATATTTAATTGATTTACAATATTTTATATATTCAAAAATGACCCAAATCTTACACACTGCACCTTTAAGGACTGGACTTTAGTATTTAGAGTATTGTTCCGTGCATAGTCACATTGGCAGTATTCTAGAGACAGTACAGTACTGAACAGAGGTCTGGCTGGGTTCCAGCACCAAATAAAAAAAATGGTCCAGTTACCAGAGTCACTATGGAATTATACCAACACTAAGTCCACCAGTGCCAGATGGAAAAAGTGTGAGAGGACAAATTAGAATACAGTCCAAGTCCAGACACTGCAAGAGAAGACATTACCCTGGGTGGAGGTGTCCATCCTCTGAGGGCTCTCATGTTGTATTTGTGACGGCCTGCCTTTCTTCCTGCTGATTGGCCATCTTGCTTCCTGGGTGGAAGTTGTGGGCAGGCCGTCAGCCCTGTTTACCTCCTGTGTGGATGTGGGCCAGTGTATTTAAGGGCTCTCTAACCGCCTCTCTCGCCGTCTCTCGCTTGCTGCTTCCAGACTTGGATTTGTTTTCTCCTGCATTCAACACCTCACTCACCCACACACGGCATACAGGACACCCTACACTCAATCCTGCACAAACTCTTGAGTTTTCTTTGATTTCATTTCGAATTGATCCAATTTCAACGCAAATTATTGACCAATAAATCATATTTTGATTTGGTACGCCATGAGTGGACTCCCTTTTTGCCACTAACCGACCCGGTTTGTGACAGTTTACTTCAAGAATTGGTCAAAATCATATTGAAACGACTCCTTTCAGATGTATCTACACAGGCTCTAACACTCTGTTCTGGCCCATGTTCACACTGGCAACAGTCCACAGTTTATCATGAAGTCATATGGAGTATTTTAATGAGGCGGAAAGTGAGGGAGTGGTGCCAGGCTTCACTGATCCACTCAGCGTTTGTTGATATATGTTGAATAAGTCATTATACTGGTTACATAAGGAGGCCATAGACTGTGTAGTGTCTTATCAGTTCATTCATGGGTTCATTTTGATGAACCCATCAACCCCTGTGCATTAGAATTGATCAGGTACTTTTCCTCCCTTCCCACGGAGATGTTACCATATCGACATTGATCGGATTTAAAGGTGCAGTGTGTAAGATTTCGTGGCATCAAGAGGTGGAGTTGCATGTTGTTTCCACCATGTCACCCTTACACGTGTTCAGGAGAGCCCATGGTAGACTTCAGTTGTCAGTCAAACTCAAATGATGTTTAGTACGTTCACTTTTGCTTCTCTAAAAACATGGCGGCCCCCGAAGAGAGGACCCCCTCCTCATGTAAATATACATCAAGGGGCTCATTTAAGGGTAACAGAAAAAAAAATGAAACACTGGAGGAAGATGTTGGCCTATAATTGTTCCTTAATATTTTTTAGAAGTGACAAACATGATCTCACAAACTGCACCTTGAATAGATATTTAGCTCTTTTAATTAATGCCAAAGTCACATAACAAAGAACTCCTCAAACCTACGCTTAGGTAGGTCACTTAAGTAAATGTGTCTTTGTGGGAGGTTTCAACAAAATGTTTGTCCTCAAAGTTTGATTGACAGCTTTTTCAAAGCACACTTTGTATTGACCGAATAGAATATACATTCTGAAAGCATCTATAAGCCCCTGTCAGTGGCACAAATAGACGTTTTGTTGTGTTGGCTGTAAACACATCAATTTTCCGTCTGCAGACAATTCTCTTCTGCTAAGAGCAGCGCAGTGATGTCTGTGCTCCTCGAAGAAAAGGCGGCTTTGCGGGCGTAAACAGTGAGAAAGAAAGAAAGCAAAGAAAAGTATGTCTGCATTTGGTATTGTATCGATTTCCATTGAGCAACACGGCGGATGCACTAAGTCTTTATCACACCATGTACCTATTGGATATCTGTCGTACATTCAGGCGTCGCCTTGTTTGACATGACGTGCTTTGTTTGGACCTGGACTTTGAGCTGGACACGACGACAGATTCATGCCCCAATAAAGCCACGGATCAACGAGGGGGAGGAGCCTGCACGAGCTGATGACAACCTGTGCTACAATAACTAAGGGTTGCAGTGTGTATAAGATTTGGTGACACCTACTGGTGAAGTTGCATGTTGTATCCATCACCTCACCTTTGCCATTAGAGAACCTACGGTAGCCCTCAGCTGACATTAAAGCTCAAAAGCTGTTTAGCACATCCACTTTGGGCTATTGGAAAAACATGGGTGGACCTGCTCATTGTGTAAATATACATTAAAGGTGCAGTGTGTGAGATTTTTGTCATTTTTGTTACTTCTAGAAATGTTTCAAATCAATAACATACTGACATTTTCATGAATTTAGAATCACTTCAATGTTTTATGTTTTTTTCTATTTCTATTTCTATTTTCCACTATGGGGCCGCCATGTCTTTACGTTAGCCCAGAGTGGACGCACTGAACATCTGTTGAATCTTAATGACAACTGAAGTCTACCATAGGGTGAGGTGATGGATACAACCCACAACTTCACCACTAGATGTCACCAAATCTTACACACTGCACCTTTGAGGAGCTCATTTTGGGGTTATGTAAAAAGCAAGTAACACATTGTGGGGATTATACATTTGTAAAAACGTCTATTGTAATTGTGAATTTTATTTCAAGAGAAATGTGACAAATATAGTAATAATTGACCGTAATCTTACACACTGCACCTTTAACATGAACGCAGCCCTATTAACAATCGTTCAAAACCCCCTTTGGTTCACCGTCGATTAAATGTCCTAAAAATCCCTCCAGTCCAGAGTTGCTCTTTCTCTCCACTGACTTTATCAATTACAAACTTGGGGTGCAGATGCCCTCCTCTGACTCTGGTCTTAGTTTTCTGAGCGTGAAGAAGAGCATCAGAACAAAGCAAATTGGATGAAATGGATTGTTATCCCCGCTAAAGCCCTCAGAAACCTCTCTTGGTCGTTGACAGGCGGGGGGATTAAGTGGAGTTAGGCTGTGAGACGGACGGAGGAGACGGAAAGTATCAAACAGGGAGAAGTATCGGGGCAGGATGGCGAGGAGGACTGTACTTTTACACAGAGGGCAAATATGACCTATCGAAGTTTAGAGACGACAGGTGAGACAAGTGTAATTTTCTCTGACAGACTTTGACTCCTCGATGCTGCTGGGGCTCAACAGGATCCAGGAGTCATCCTCTGACTCGGCAGATTTCGAGTGAACATCCCCCGGAGGTCAAACCGTCTCACTATCATCCTCACGGGGCATAACAGAGCTTCATATCCAGCATGAGGCAACATGAAAGCACAGCAGCTCTGCTACATATGACTTGAAAGTGGAGACGCTGCTGATCCACTTAAAGGTGGGAGGTTGAGATCAAAGTGTTTTCATGTCTACTGTCACAAAAGGAACGTCTTGTCCAGAAATACAAATACTGCACACATCTTTACTGATTGTATAATCACCTGAATGTCCATATTGTGATTTTTCCAGCAGGGGCAGGGTCTCTCTGTAGTGGCCCCCATGTGGCACCAGCGTGTACGTAATTACACTCTCCCTGACTGTCTCTAAACCAGGGGTGTAAAACTCATTTGAGTTCTGAGGCCACATGCAGCGCCATTCATCTCAAGTGGCTTCACACTTATTGAACTATCTTTGTACAAAACATGATGAACAGCCTCCAGCATGAACGCTTTGCAGATAAGGTCTATTCTGGAATTTATACACTTTTGGCAAAGTCTTCTCGTGGGCCAGATTGGACCCTGGACTAAACGACCTTAGAGTTTGAATGATAGCTGAGGCCTATTGTAAGTTCTCTGGTGTGAGGTCCTGAGGTGAGGTGTGATAAACTGCAATATGTAACTTCACTTGACGATGTCACACAATGCACCTTTAAGGTTTTTTTGGATTAAACTCCTGGACTACGCTTGAGTAACGCAGACACAAGATTGTGACATAGTCTACTGCTGATTCTGCCAATCACATGACTCCCTTCCAGAGGTTAACACCCAGCATCCACCCTTGTTGTTGTCGCGCTCGGCGGCGCTGCAGAACTTCCCCGTCATGGCCGACGCGCTGGCTCACGGCGCCGACGTCAACTGGGTGAACGTGGCGGAGGAGTCGAGCACGCCGCTCATCCAGGCCGTGTCCGCGGTGAGAGACTCCATCAGTACTCAGGGGGGGAAGCCTGGAGGTGGTGACCTCTCTGACCCGGGCTTCTGGCTCCACCTGCTGGCCAATCTTGACTTGAGCAGTGCTTCAGCACTGGTTAGAATGTAAAGGTGCAGTGTGTAAGATTTGGGTAAAATTGTATTTGTTTTTTTGTTTTGTTTTTTTTATCATCTTAGAATGAACCATTTATATTCAGGTCCACTCTATGGAGGCAGCCATGTTGCACCTCCATGTTTTTTTACACTCACCCTAAATGGACAAACATCTTTGGACTTTTAATGATGAGGCTACAAAAAGTTTGCAACTTCACCTTTAGGCGGCACTAAACCCAACACACTGTACCTTTAAAGGTGCAGTGGGTAGGTTTTGGTGACCTCTAGAGGTGAAGTTTCATGTTGTATCCATCACCTCACCCTCACCCTTCTGAACATGCAGGAGAACCTGTGGTCGACTTCAGTTGTCATTAAAACTCAAAAAGATATTAAGTACGTCCACCTTTACTCCTGTAAAAACATGGCGCCCCCCGGAGAGAGGAGCCACTCCTCATGTACATATACCTTAAAGGGCTCATTTTTAGGGGAATGGAGAAAAAAAAACATTTAGGTGATTATAAATTCAAGAAAATGTCAGTATGTCATTCTTTTGTCATATTTTAGAGGTAAGAAAATCTCACACACTGCACCTTTAATGTCCCAGTGGAGCAGTGTATCATTAAATGTACTGGACTCAGTCATGCCTCTTGAAGGGAGGACATTAAAGAAAAGTATTAGCTTTCATGTCGATCCACCCATCAATTAAAATACAGTCACATGACGTCACCATGGGGATAAACCCTGTGATCTCAACAACCTCCCTGTACCGTCCCATAATAACCTAATCGTCACATGTTTCCTTGTAGAGCATGCTCCTGTAGGGGGCGCCAGAGGGATTGAGTAGATGTAGAGGTGTAAACAGAGGTTCTGTGTGTGATTGGGACAGAACGCTCTGGCCGCCTGCGAGTTCCTGCTGCAGAACGGCGCCAACGTCAACCAGGCCGACAGCAACGGGAGAGGACCGCTGCACCACGCCACCATCCTCGGCCACACCGGGTACCACACACAACACACACACACACACACACACACACACACACACATACACACGCAATTAAATCTTCTAAAAGCCTCTGGGCTCGCTGCCAGAGTCCATGAACAGAGTGGAGGAGATTCTCCCTGTTTGCCCGGACGACTCCTCTGTGATGAATGAGGAACCTCAGGCTCATCCAACTCTTGATTTAGGGACTGATGCTATTTGACCTGATTTACAGTCAGAGTCCATGTGAGGGTTTTTACAAGAAACATCACGGCTCCGTCAGTGAAAGTGACGGTTTGTTTGAAAAAAATAAATAAATAAAACGTCTGAGGGAAGAAGAAAGAAAGTGCAGATAAGGAGGAGGAGCCTCGGTTCGTCTCAGCTCAGTTGGGTCTGGAGGTTTTACCTAATAAGTCCTGGATGTCATGAACCACAGTTTGTGATAAATAAAATAAAAAAAGATGATGACTGGACTAATAAAAGAGACTGAGTAGCAATATTTATGAGGACACTGTTGTTTTGCTTTTGAATTTTTTCCCTCTTTTGGAAATTCAAAATTCTGCAAAGATGAAATCCTAAAGTGAAAGTACTGGGAGCTGTTTTGTCCCACAGAAAATCCCTGAGCCTGAATGCATCTTCACCCAGGCCAGTACCTCACAGTCTTGCTCATTTGCATAATGTACCTCCAGCAGCTAATCTGACATGGTCTCCAAACAAAGCCACAGTAAGTCACCTGGAGACTTCCCGTATGTTCAAAACTCTGCTGACCAATCAGAACAGAGTGTGCCCCAGCCCGGCCAATCAGGGGGGACACAGAGGTTCTTAATGAGTCAGGTGATTAAAACAAGGAATTCGAGAGAGGCAATAAGGAAGTTAGTAGCATAAATATTGGTTAATTGTTATAAATAAAATAAAGATAGATTAAATAATGATTTATAAATGTATAAAACAACAACTGAATCTCTCTCTCTCTGCAGTTTGGTTTGTCTCTTCTTGAAACGAGGCGCCGACTACAACGCCAAAGACAAGAACCAGAAAGACCCCATCACCATCGCCGTGGACACCGCCAACGCCGACATCGTCACTTTGTGAGTTCTCAGAATGGAGGAGGGGCATGTCACACCACAATAACAACAACAACAACAACAACAACAACAACAACAACAGCTCCTCTGACTCACCCTCCTGTGTTGCAGGCTGAGAATCGCCAAGATGAACAAGGAGATGCGGGAGATGGACGGAGCCTTCGGCCAATCAGGTCAATCCAAGGGGGCGGGGTCCGGGGGGATCCTGGGTGGGGGTGGGAGTGGGAGTGGGGGTGGGCTGGCCCACACCAGGAAGAGCCTGCAGGCCATAAAGAACCATATCAGTGGGTGGGCTCTGGGCGGGCAGAATGACTAGAGGGGGAAAGGGGCGGAGTCAGGACTATTTATTATCAACGACTGTGAAGCATCAGTGGTGGAATCACTGATTCAACATCAGCATGCAGGGGCGCTGGAAGTACAGTGGTGGCTCCGGGGGCTGCAGTGCCCCCTAGTGGCAAGGGGCTGCAACTACAGGCTTTTTATTTTTTATTTTATTTTTTTTAATGAGAAGCGAAGCCAACCAAAGGTTTTCCTGCATGCTTACCAGTGATGGACGGGGTGAGATTGGTATTCCGGTGCAATGTGCAACTTGACCACTCGGTGTCAAAAAAAAAATCTAAAATCCTACACACTGACCCTTTAATGTGACAATAGGAGTTCCTCGAGAGGAGAAGTCGGTTTCTTGAATGGAACTCGAGTCCATAAAGTTCAGTAGAAGCTCATTTAAATGTGTGTTGAATAAAATCTCTCAGCCTTCCTACGACTTCCAGCGTCCCTGTCGCTCCACCTGCTGCCTGATTCTCATCGAGACGTTTCAAAAAGTATCGAAATGGAGAGAAAAAGCAGAAACTGTAGTCTTTGAGAACCAAAATGGCGGCAGAACGGAGGTTCTGACATTGAAAGGACGAGATGTGGCGCATTCACATGCACTTTGAGCTACAATGGCACATCATCCTGCACTTTGAAATAAATCCACACTAACCTCCACAGAGCAGAATATATACATATATATATATATATATATATATATAT
>JAFBJT010005453.1:111208-117936 GCA_016785325.1 Chascanopsetta lugubris
CAAAACAGTTTGCAGTTGAATTTGTTATCAAATATATATTTGTACGTGAACTTCCTGTTTAGGAAGTCGTGCTGAATGTTTTCAAAGAATTGTCCTAAAACTACACGTCATTTAAAAATAGATTTGATCTTTTCTATCAAATTCTGAAATGAATTAAAAATTCTGAGGACAGATGAGAAAGTCGTCTAAAGTCCTTTACATGCGACCTCACCACTAGATGTCACTCAATCCTACAGTCTGTCCCTTTGAGTCTGCCCCCCCCTCCCCCCCGCCCCCCCCCCAGTAGAAAACGGAGTTAAAAGATATAAATGACGACATCAATACTAGTGTTTGGTTACTAACGAGGATATGAACGGACTGACATCAGATTACAAAGTTAAATGCTGTAAATTCCCTGTGACCAGTCGTCTCATGCAGGAGTGAAACCTTGATGACATCATCGATGCGAGACCAACCGATGACATCATCGGGACATAAAACACCAGGACGAGCTCGGAGTCTCTCCGCGCTCAAACCCCGATTAAAAACAGTCGAGAGTAAAAACATTTCATATTTTCAACGAGTAGAAAAAGACGTAAAAATCTGCCACTGAAATAAACGATGGCACTGGTGATTGTTTGTTTGTTTGTTTGTTTGTTTGTGAGAAACTGGCAGTGAGAGCAGCTTCTGACAGAATCCCCTCTGTTGTAGCTCCCTCTGCTGGTCACGGAGGAAAATGACATCACAGGTCTCTCTCTCTCTCTCTCTCTCTCTCCTGACAGGTGATTGGCTCCAGTCCCACCGTCAGAGACCAATGAGAACGCGTTGTTGGTGATGTCACTTCCTGGTGGAGGTCCAAGCGATGACATCATTTCGACCCCCCAGCAGAGAGAAGCCGTGTGTGTGAGTCTAGCTTCTATTGTTTGTTTACATGTGCTCAGGCTGCTGTGTTTACTTTGCAGAGGGACGTGAGGTCGAATCCCTCGTCACTTTAAACAGGTCTGCTGAGTCAGAGCGAGCGGCATCAGGTCAGAGGCGACAGGTCGGGGGGGCGGGGCATGAAGAGGTCTCTCATCAGAGCTGCAGGACGTAAACAACAACAACAACAGGTGAGGACTCCATGTTTGAGACTGGAGGGAATTTTTACGGAATGAGACTTTAAAAACACCTTTTAATTCATTTTAGAACGTGTGTGTGTGTGTGTGTGTGTGTGTGTGTAGGATTGAACGACACCTTGTGGTGAAGTCCCTGCACCCAAACCTCAGTTATTATTAAAACATGGCGCCCTCTAGTGGAGAGGAGCTGCTGCTGCTGTAAACAACGGAACTAAAAACTACAAACTGTACCTTTAAATCATTTTGCCGTGTGTGTGTGTGTGTGTGTGTGTGTGTACCTGCAGTATCACAGAGTCCCTGTAACCCCCCCACCAGAGGGTCTCTGTCTGTGAGGAGTTGACTCTGAACCACAGGACCCGCCTCTAAGATCATCTCTGATTGGTCGCTTTCCTCCAGACAGCCCTGAAGCAGGAAATGACCCAAACAAAAGTCGGTCTCAAAGCGTTTAAAGGGCTTCGTTGGAGCCTCAGACGGCTGTGACATCACATCTAGCCCCGCCCCCTCTCACCATCAGTTCCCTCTCCGTTTGTTTCTGTCTCTTGTCTGGAATCATCAGCCGAGGCAGCGGATCCTCGTGAGCCCTGAACGGAGAGCAAGGTCAAACTTCTCTCTCTGACTTTCCAGATTTCAACTCGACTCGTTCAGACGCGCGTGTCTCACCGTTTCCTGCCGAGCGCCACCAGCGGGGGCGCCGCCGAGGCTTCGGGCGCAGGCTCGGCCACGTCGTCCGACAAAGTGGTGAAGACGTTGAGCTGGAAGTCGTCGTCCATGGAGATGTACGGAGCCAACATGTCCAGGTCTATGTCCTCCATGTTCTGCAGGAGACACAGGTTCTGTTTACGGTCCATTCAAACCCTCTAATCAATATAAACGATCAATCAATATGAACCATTCATCAATATAAACGATCAATCAATATGAACCATTCATCAATATGAATGATCAATCAATATGAACCATTCATCAATATAAACGATCAATCAATATGAACCATTCATCAATATGAACGATTCATCAATATGAACGATTCATCAATATGAACGATTCAAGTGCAGCTGTATTTTCAGTGTAAGATATTTCAAAATAAGAGTCTTATATTGAATATATAATGTGACTTTAGGAGCTCAATCGAAGTAACGGTGCGACTGCTCTTTCACCACCAGGGGGAGTCGTGCACCAGCACAGCTCTCGGTTTCTGTGCTTCACTTCAGGTTTAATATCTGAAAAGTTTGTCACATATTTACATCACTTCCTGTATGAATTCCAAAATAAAAGAATTCAGTTTTATTTACTGTTTTTTTATTTTTTTTTTATTCAACAAGACTTTTATTCTTGTAATAACGAGACGGGAAGTTGTTCCTGAGAGTGGAATTTAAAACTATAGAGACCCTTTTGGTGGAGACAAGGTCATGAAAACAGGTGCACCGCTGCCCCCTGCTGCTGAGCAGGCGCCAACGCGCACCTTCATTCAGGGACACGTTTGTTTCTCTGAACTTTCTCCTGCAGCTGAGTTTTGTTTTGTTTTGTTTTCTTTCCAATAATGTAAAGATCCTACGAACCTCCTGAGGCTCCTCCTCCCTCTGCTCGTCTTTGTGAGGCCAGCAGGCGAAGAACTTCTCCACATCCCACGTGTCCATCACTTCCTCCTCGTGGGAGTTCTGAGGAGAGAGCGACAGGAACATTGTTGAACGTGACGATTCAAAGGTGGAGGTTTCGGCTCCGGCCCATTATTCACCGCATCGGGGGAAGCTGATGAGGAGGAGGGGGGCGCGGCCGGGTTGAAGATGGGCGTGAGCAGCTGGCGCAGCTGTGGCGAGCACAGGTCCTGAGGGTGGTCCGGCAGTGTGTCGGGACACGGGGGGCTGACGAAGGACAAGTCCAGGAAATCTGGAAGAGAAGAGAAGAGACGCCGTCATACCGCCGTCGACCACCGGGGCGAGTCGTGAGCCACGAGGACGGTCCGCTTCAAAACAGGAAGTCGAATCTCACCCGTCTGCAGGACGATGACGTCCGTGTCCTCCGGGCTCTTCTCTTCCGCGGCGACGCCGGGATTCGAACCCACGTCCTCCGTCCGGCCGGAACCGGTCCTCCGAGTCTCTGCGTCGGACTCGTGGCCGTCGGCCGTCCCACAATCCTCGGCGCCGGGCTCGGCGGCGGCCGCGCAGCGGATCTGCTCGGCGGAGAAGACGACGTCGGGCTGCTCGACGGCACTGCGGCAGAGGAAGGGTCCGTCACGTATGTGAGGGGGGTCGGGGTCACGTGACGCGAGCGCTTCTTCGGTACCTGAGGATGAAGTTGAGACAGACCACGGCCTCCGGCTGCGACGTCTTGCTGCTGTACAGAACCGTGGCCTGAGTCTCCGCCCACACGAAGCCCCCGCTGTTCGCCAGGAAGCGGTAAAGACTGGTGCTCACCTGACCTTTACTCAGCACTGCGCACACACACACACACACACACACACACTGCCCTTTAAACTCTACAGCCGTTGAGTTTGTCCACTCGGGGCTCCTGTAAAAACGCGGTGGCGCCCCCTGGTGGAGCGGAGCTGCTGCCGTCAGTCACTCACACGTGTGCAGGCTCTTGTTGACGTGATCCGAGTCGAGCGCGTGATGGAACTCGTACGCCGAGCGGCCAATCAGATCCGCAGGTTTGTAACCGACCAGCTCCGTTACCCTGGAAACACAATACATCCCATCATAACGAGACAGGTCGGGGGTCAGAGGTCGGGGGTGGGGGTCCGTACCTGCCCTCGCAGTGGGTGAAGCGCAGGTCCATGCTGTGGCGGGTGAGGAAGGTGCGCGTGTCCAGGGGGAACTCCACGCTGGACGGGTGGGGGATGGGTTCACACAGCAGCGTCATCACTCGGTCTGCAGGGGGCGACGCGGAGCCGCCCCCCAGGGGGCGCATGTGGCCCGTGCAGTGCAGAACCTGGAGGGGGCGGAGTCAGAGGTTGGGTCCGACTCTTGATCACGGTGACGTGCGAAAGTCGCGCGGGCGACGACAAACCTTCCAGTTGGCAGACTTGATGTTGACGGTGCGCCCCCTGCTGGTCAGAGTGCTCTTCATGCGCAGGAAGAAGTTTATCTCGTCCTTCGCGGATTTTTTGCTGGAACCTGAAAAGAATTTTTCAAAGACAAAAGATGATTTAGATTTGATTTATTATGAAAACACTGTAAAAATGGGGAGAGAGAGAGAGAGAGAGAGAGAGACAGAGAGAGAGAGTCACCTGGACGAGGAGTCAACAGATCCCTCAGCTCCTCCTGATCACAGGGATGAATGAAGTCGTAAATACTCTGACCCACCAGCTCCAACTGTCAACAACAACAACAGTCATTGGTCCACCTGACGTGACAGAGTCCGTCCTGCAGGTGGCGCTCGCTCTCTCTCTCTCTCTCGCTCGCTCACCTGTGTGATGCCAAGGTGTTTGTTGACGTTCTCCGTCAGGTAGATCATGTCGCCCTCCTCCGTCAACACCATGATGAAACCGGCCAGAGCCTGAGGATACAACAGGTCCATGGGATCCTCCGCCTCCACAGGCTCCTCCCCCTCCTCCTCAGGCTCCTCCTCCTCCTCCTGCGCAGGCTCCGCCCTCTGATTCTCACCTGTGGTCAATCAGCAGGTGAGCACGGAGCAAATTTAATTACATGCCTTTAATTCAGTTCATTCATCTTTTTTTTAGCAGATCTAAACAGAGCAATCGGAGGTTGCTGGTCGGGCAAACCTGTAATACCACTTCCTGCCACTAGAGTGTCACGAGCCACCACAGCACCTTGTTTACACGTCAGCATTTTATCGGTGGTTGAGTAAAAGTTTGTTCCGACAACAAATGTTTACATCACTTCCTGTCTGCTCAGGTCACATGGCCCCGCCCCCCCACTGATGATGTCATTCTCACCGTGTCCCAGGAGGCGGTGCATGCGCAGGAAGCTGAGCGCCAGCCTCATGATGCCGGCTTTGTCCAGGTGGGTGGAGACTCTGCGGGGGAGGGGCAGGGTGTGGGCGAGCTCGTAGAACACCTCCGTCTCCTGACTCCGCCTACATCTGGCTGCGTCGCGCGAGCGCAGCTTCCTCTGCTCGGTGCTGCCCCTGCAGGAGAAACACGGAGTGATGCGATGAACATGGAAAACGGAGGTCGAGAGTGGAGGCGGGACGTCCTCGAACCCTTCACGCTGCACCTTTAATGGGTTCTGCTTTGGGCCCGAGGACGTCCCCGTCCCCGTCCCATCAGAACCACACGTCTGCTCGTTGACCATTCCTCAACTCTCTCCTTTCAAACGGCGACTATTTCACAAATGTCCGAAACCGAAGAGAACAGAATGTTTTGGGAGACTTTTCAAACGGTGGGAAAGCGTCCAGCTCCTCCCCCTCCCTCCCCCTTCCTCCCCCTTCCTCCCTCCCCCTCCCTGCACTGTCAGCAAACAGACGAGGTTGATGCAACTACACGGGGGTGTCAAAGCAGGGACGTCCTCGAACCCTTCACGCTGCACCTTTAATGGGTTCTGCTTTGGGCCCGAGGACGTCCCCGTCCCCGTCCCATCAGAACCACACGTCTGCTCGTTGACCATTCCTCAACTCTCTCCTTTCAAAGTGCGACTATTTCACAAATGTCCGAAACCGAAGAGAACAGAATGTTTTGGGAGACTTTTCAAACGGTGGGAAAGCGTCCAGCTCCTCCCCCTCCCTCCCTCCCTCCCCCTCCCTCCCCCCCCGTCCTCCCCCTCCGTCCGTCCTCTGCTGCTTTGGCCTCGATCCGAAAAACATGCTGAGGAGCCAAAACCAGATTGGAGTGTGTTCTCACACTGAGGCAGATTGTGAAATAGATTCCAATGAGAAACCAAAGGAAATGTCAAACTACAGAGACTCGTCACAGCAGAGATCAAAGCTGCCGGAGTCAACCGGTCAATGGTTGAACGGGACGGGGCAACGAGATCAGAAGCTGGTTTTTTTTTGTTAATCAACCTTTAACTTGGACGACGATGCAACAGAACCCGAGTCTGTGTTTTACAACAATGGACCAGACCGGACTTTAGTGTCGGACCCGTGTTCTGAACTCTGAACCTCTTTAAAGAGGCGACGCGCGACTTTCAAACTCATTTCTTCAGAAACAACAACAACAACAACCTGAGGTCGACAAACACAAGAGGAAACAAGCTGCGCGCGCGCACACACACACACACACACACGCGCGCACACACACACACACACACACACACAGAGTAATCAGGTGTGAAATATTCAGCCTCCCTGGCCCCGCCCCCAGCCCAGCCCCCAGCCCCGCCCCCAGCCCCTCCCTGTCTGTTGTTGTCCGAGTGGAGAACACAGTGTTCATGACGCGGACACGCCCACAAACTCAGAGCCAACCAACATTTAATCCACCTGGGACACATGCGCGCTGTGTGTGTGTGTGTGTGTGTGTGTGTGTTGGGGAGTCGTATCTCACACACACGTGGGCGCGCACACACACACACACAGATGAGCACACACACTCGTGTACAGTCCGTGTGTGTCCCTACGAGTGTGACACTGACCTTCTTACTGCAGCTAAGTTTAGAGGGGTGTGTGTGTGTGTGTGTGTTGGGGAGTCCTATCTCACTCACTCACACACACACACACACACGTGTACAATCTGTGTGT
>JAFBJT010005482.1:0-18261 GCA_016785325.1 Chascanopsetta lugubris
CACACACACACACACACACGTATTATAAAATATATGGAATCAACTAATTATGTTGTATATCATGTGAAATTCAGGTCAAATCACATATCATTTTCAAAAACAAACAGAAATGACACAATTGTGAATTACGTCAATAAATTCCATGAATAATCTAAACAGATGAAGCAGCATGGAGATACTGCAATCTGATTGGCTGTCAATCAGCAGCTGTCACACAGATGCTGCAATCTGATTGGCTTTCAGTCAGCAGGCGGGCCGAACACAGATACTGTGATCTGATTGGCTGTCACTCTGCTACACCTATCCGCGTCTGGCCGTCTGTAACAAGCACTCAGCTCTAACTTTTACTCTATCCTACACGTCATATCATTAAATAAGTGGCACTTGCCAAAGAGACAAGAGTTGTTTTTTTAGAGCACAGTTCAAGTTATTTCTCCTTCAGTTTGCGTTTCTCAAAATCCCTGTGTGACTCATAGTAAACATAACATACAGAAGTCTGCTCATTTCTAATGACGGCGCATTTATGCACCGAACAGACGTAACACTCTTTCTACTGGACCCATGTCCCTGCACGCCCTGCATTCCTTCTTGAATACTGCAAATGCTATCACTGATGAGACCATTACATTTTTGTGTTCCTTTGGCAAGTGAGCAGACAGATTCATTTCAAGCCTACAAGTAGCTTTTTTATGTAAACTATAATTCACTTAGCACAAATATAATAAAACGGTTATTTAAAGCAGGTTGTTTTCATTGAATCCAACCCAACGACCATAAAGCTTCTATTTGATTTGTATTCAAATCTGCACCAAATCACAAAATTAAATGGATTTTTTTCTGAATCCATAAATTATTCATCACAGTCTGAATGATGGTTAAAGAAATCCTTGATCCACCTTTCAATCTTGTTCTTCCCAGACTCTTACCACATCCTGTCATCCAGTGTTTTAGTAACTGTGAGGAACTGCTTGTCTTGCTTGCCTAGATATCGCCTGCCAACAAACTCTTCCAGTGTATAGCATCTCAGTGCCTTTCATGTGAGACATTGAGGAGAATGTCCTTTGATCTGAGCTTGGGTGTCCGCGTGTGTGGGCAGCCCCTGAGCGCCTTCCTGTGCACGGGAAACAGGTAAGAGGTCCATCAGGTCATGTCCATCACATTATTTGACCAGAGTCTTGTAAGTGGAACCAGACAGGTGACGGGTCAAATATGCATCTTGGCCATAACCCGAATGGATGCTGTCGTGACACGTCCATCCGCCGCGAGGTGTTTGTCACACTCTCGACGGTCAAGTGGATCCACTGAGGACCACGTGACCTATCTCTAGGGGCCCTCCATCTCTCCTCTACTGCTGCCTCTCGGGTACTGACAAGTAGTACTGACCTGAAGTAGTCAGCCAGGACTTGGCTGTGCCTCCAGCGGTGACTCCCTACGACATGGGTGTCAAACTCATTTTAGTTCAGGGGCCACATACTGTACAGCCAAATGTGATCTCAAGTGGTGGGACCAGTAGAATCATGGCATGATGACCTATAAACAACAACAACCTCAAATGTTTCTCATTGTTTTAGTACAAAATACAAATGTCTCTTCTCGGTATAACTAACAGAATCCAAATACATACATTTTTACTCTTTTGCATAATCAATCAATGGGCCGGATTGAAGGAGCATGGCATCACGACATCCTAAGAGGAGAATATGAAAATTGACTAGGTCCAGATTGGCTGCAACCAGGGACAAGTAGCCCAGTGGATTGGAGCATTCTGTGCTGAGCCACCTGGTCCTTCAAATCGTAGCCCATGGCCTGGAAAGCATTTTGCTGTTTTCACTGCACTCTAGTGAAGTTGGTGCTATTGTCCAGGAAGACTTCAAATGGTTTGCCACATTGCACAATCAACTATATGAGTGAGATTAAGAGAGCGTTCAACCTGGTAGCTGTTGCATAATCCTGCACTTCAGGCAGTCAGACAATATGAAAACTATTCACAGCTGTAACCGTTATGAAGTCGCCCTTCACGGAAACACTGAGTGGTTCTTTGCGGGAAACAGACACAAGGACAAAACATTTATTGTTGTGCAATCCATTACAGTACAAATACAAAATAACATGAATAAAGGTTCAAAGGTTATAGGAAAACTTTCCAGTCTATGACATAGCAGCATATTATGGCACTCTTTGAGGAGAGTATGAATCATCGTTAGATATGTCTGAACCTAACCTTAATCTCACCACTACACTACACAATCACATCACTGTGGTTCTGTGAGGCCAAATGATTAACAAAGTCAGACAATGTTAGGCTATTTGGTCTAGGGCACATGATTGTTTAACAAACAGTAGTGATAGCCAATTTTGCAATAAAATCAAGATTTATGACCTAACTACAATCAACACTGTAATCATCCCTTAAAGCTGATATTGGCATTTCTTGAATTTTCTATGGCTGTTTTTCACATTGCACAACAATCTGCCTTCAGCTCTCTAATCAAGTCTTTGAGCAGCCACCAAGTCTTCTGCTGCGATGGTACAACAAGTCCCCTGGAGTTGGACACGCCCTGCTCTTCAAAACAGTTCAGCTGCAGTGACCCCCTTTAGGCCAGCAGGTGGCGAAAGAAACATTCACAGATGAATGGAGACAAAAATGACTCCACAAGTGGTTCTTTCGTTGAATCGTGAGACGCATCAAAAGTCCAACCGGTCCGTCGCGGTTCCATGAGGCGACATGAAAAAAATCTTGAAAAACACGCTAAGGACTAACAATCCCTGAGGAGCTGAAGCTCGGCTCATACAGACAGTGTTAGGATGAGATTGGAGCCATGTGGAGGGCCTCGCTGGCGTACAGCTAATTAGAACTGTACAGTCGCAGCTCCTAGTCGGCAGGATGCTCCGGACACGAGCGGTTCACCTCAAACCACTCATCTATACACCTGAAACAGGGAAGGGACAGTCAGTTTCAAGATCGTGCAACATTTAAGTTTCACTTGGACGTTTCACATCAGCATTATGGCTCTCAAAAAAATAACTGTCCTCATATTTGATTATTTATGAATCTATTATTTATTGAACTTACAAGTATTCTATATGCATTTCCAAACATGTCATACCCGTAAACGCACCGAGGTTGCTATACACATGAAAAGTGTCATGTATAATTGACTAGAGCTCGTTTCATTTTTAGAAAATCATATGCCTTTAAAGGTGCAGTGTGTACGTTTTGGTTACATCTAGAGGTGAAGTTGCATGTTGTATCCATGACCTCATCCCCACCCTTCTGAGCATGAAGGAGAACCTCTAGAAGACTTCAATTGTCATCAAAACTCAAAATGTGTTTAGGATGTCCACTCTGGGCTACTGTAAAAACATGGCGGCCCCAATAGAGAGGACCCGCTCCTCATGTAAATATACATTAATGGGCTCATTTTAGGGTAATGGGAAAACACTGAAACATTTAGGTGATTATGATTTCTTGAAAATGTCAGTATGTAATTGTTTTGTTATTTTTTGAAGGGACAAAAATGACAAAAATCGTACACACTGCACCTTTAAGCTTTGACGCATTAAATTGGCAATCTGCTCATGTAATGAAAAAGTGTACATGTTCCCCAAATGCACATCTACAGTATGCTATCAAATACTGAAACTTTATTATATGACTTCAATTCACATTGAACATTCCACGTATCTTTTTCTATTGAGTCGATTCTTCAGTTTAGTGTGTAGAGTTTACGGAAACGTCCCAAAACTGCTGTGGCATGTGCGGTCACCATTTCTGTCACTTGCTTGATTTGTCATGTTGATAGTGAGAGTCTTGGTTTATTTCAACATAGAGTTTCTGAATAGCACAGATGCAGATCTTAACTCGTGTACACCTCAAACTGTGGACTCAGATTTCCTGCACTCTTCTTCTCATGAGAGGAATAAAATACCAAGTGACGTCATGACAAATGACATAAACCCCCTTCTGTTACTTGTGATGCCGAGCTGGGGAAGTAATAAAGCCACGGAGTCGGCACAGACCCGGTTAAAAGTCACCTCCCGTTTGGGACGCCCAAAAAAATAAACCCAACACACCCACAAAATGAACACATTCACAGTCTCTGACATATGTGTTTCCTTGCCGAGTTTTGAGGATGAAGACCGATCCTCTTCCACCAATAGCTGTTTCCCATCCTCTGTGTTTCTTCTACGCATGTGTCAGACTATTTCACACTGAATATCATCCACTCATGTGTTCACTGTGCGAGTGTTTGTTACCCTTTGTGGTAGATACAGAGGCAAGGCAGTCTGGCAATGGTGTCCCCCTGCTCCAGCTCCTCTAAACAAATGGCACATTCCCCAGAGTCTCTGGACAGGATGTCCTCTGAAAGAGACAATACAGACACAACGTGAGGACGGAGCAGTCTCGCCCTCCATGCCTAACCACCAGGTTAACCTTTGAGTCCAGAGTGTCATCGCTCATCTGGGCACCGATCTATTAAATCTTAACGTCAGATTAGCGGCCAACTGAGAGTGTTTTTCTCACTTTTCTTTTCAGTGGCACTTGTTGATTTGCATATTCAGTCACTACTGGCCCGACTGTGTCAACACTTGAGGCAAATGAGTGACAGGGAGACAACATGGGGCCTGTAGGAAATGAATCCTGATGGGGATGAAACTCAAATTTGTCGAAAAAAAACCCAAAACATCTCTTCTCTTCTGATGAAGTCAAAGGCGAGCGGCGTACAACCACCTCCAGTATCTATCTGCACCACGCACGCTCTGGGTGTGTGTGAGCTGAAAGCTGCGAAGTTGTCTGTGCATGCTTGAGTTGTTATTTAACACTTGTCTCTACACAAACACACAGCAAGTGACGATTCAGGAGGTTTCAACACAGAAACGCAGAGAGAGTGTGTGTAGAGACGACCGTATGTGGACAGAGGAGACGTGTTTGTCTTTCCCGTGTGTGCACGTGTGGGAGCGCACAGCACAGGTGTTCACACACGGCCGGGCTGCGTTCACACATAGCTGCATTTGCATTGATCTATTTCATCTTGTTCCGTATGAGATCCACACGCAGAGCTATCTCTGTGTGTTAGTGAGTGCAAAAATACAAATGAATATCAAAGGTGCAGTGTGTACGATTTGGTGACATCTAGAGGTGAACTTGCGTGTTGTCTCCATTACGTAACCCTTCTGAGCACGCAGGAGAACCTATGGTCGACTTCAGTTGTCATTAAAACGCAAAAGACGTTTAGTACGTCCACTCTGGGCTACGGTTAAAAACATGGCAGCCCCCGAGGACCCCCTCCTCATGTAAATATACATTAATGAGCTCATTTAAGGGTAATGGGGGAAAAATACATTTAGGTGATTATAGATTTATCAAAATAGTCAGTATGCAATTGTTTTGTAATATTGTATTTTGAGTGACAGAAATGGCCTCACACACTGCACCTTTACTAATACAGCAAACAAAATTATTTTAATAATAATATTTTAATAAGTACAGTTTATTTTCACACTTCCTTTTGCACAGGAGAAGACAACAGATGCCTTTCAGATTAAAATACACGATCGCTTCCATCCCTCAGGTGCACGTCCGTTACTGAGACCACCATGTTGCGTCAGCATGTTTTTGCAGACGTTTAGAATAGACAAACTAAACACCTGTGGAAGACGGTGAACATGCAACTCCACCACTAGATGATATTAAATCCTACACACCAGAGCTTCAATTGCAGTTCACCATGCAATATAACAGAGGTGAGGCACAGCGCACGAGGGGACTGAGACGGCCCAGGGGGTCCGATGATAAATGAAGGGTCACAAACTGCTTATTTGCACGAACAACTTAACCTTTTTATCACTTAGCCCTCTGTCCATATTCTTTAAATGAAATAATCTACAGAGGAGAACCACCTTTGGACAGTGTCATATTTTACAGCTTAAGACCACACGAAGACACTGTTGCATAATACTGAAAATGAGTTTGTCTTGAGGAGTCTCAAGGCAAACGTATTCATATTTGATCCTGTAACCCTTAAGAGCATTTTTTACATAGTGAGAGGAGTACGTTTGCTCTGGCAACACAACTGTGGCAGTGTTTCTCACATTAACATTCACTGTGCTGGATTAAATACGAGCTGTGAATTGTCAACCTCTGTAGAAACATGGAGGACAAATGGTCAATAGAGGATACACTCTTAAGAAGCTATAAGATGATCATTTTAATCTGACAAAAACAAAACCATTGCTTCGTTTCAGACCATAAGAATAAGAGTAGTAGAAATCGGATTTTTTTCAGTAGGTAGGTCGACATAGTGTTGAAGGGGAATTTCCATAATAATGTTTTTTTTCACTCTGGTTCCTTAAACAAAATGCTATCGTTTTTGTAAAATTGATGAAACTAAGACAACGTTCGGGCTATAAACACAACACTGTCACGTGATTTCATAGTCATGGCTACTGTTTTTCCTTTCTGGTCAGAGTCTCATTAGGCGTCACTGAGCATTGGGGGAGCATCAATATTCCTCAGTGGGCTTTTTACTCATGCGTTTTATCTGGTGTTAGAAAACACTTAACTCTGTTGGGTTAACACAGACCGTATTTAAAGCCTACATCTTTCAACTAGAGGTGCAGAAACGCTACATGTACTCCTGGCACCTCTTCCTCCCTCCAACACTCCTCAACCTATTTGTAAAAAATCCTCCTCATGGCTCAGTAGCTGTACATTAAAGGGGAGTGATGAGAGGGGCTGGCATGTATTTGGTGAAGGTGTCAAAATGTAGCATGCAAACTTTCCAGTGGTACCAGTCCTTGCTTTAAAGGTGCAGTGTGTAGGATTTGGTGACATCTGGTGGTGAAACTGCATGTTGTATCCACCACCTCTGTTAAAACTCAAAAGATATTTAGAATGTCCACTCTGAGCTACTGTAAAAACATGGCGGCCCCCATCGAGAGGACCCGCTCCTGGTGTAATTATAAATCAAATGGCTCCTTTAAAGGTAATGGGAAAAATCGATACATTATGGCAGTGATTCTGGACTGGTGGGTCGTGACCCAACAGTGGGTCGCAGACTCATTTTCAGTTACTATGCTTTTATTTTGAAGGGGATTTTAATGTATCGGAGCGTCGTCCATTCAGACTCTTTAACAGCAGGTGGCGATGAAGCCCAGCAAAATGTGTTTATGTGCTAATTGATCAAGTACGACACCGGCTCCATGAAATATGGATTTTCTTAAATTGATTTGGGTCGCGGCTCGTCATTAAGGGGTGATGGTGGGTCCCAAAGCCGGGGGGTTGAGAACCGCTGCATTAAGGTGATTATAAACTCATAAAAATGTCAGTATGTGATTGAAAATCTAACACACTGCAACCTTTGGTGCAGAATGTACACATTCTTCTCTCACTAAAGTTGCTGTGGTGATGACCTTCTTACCACTGTCACTGACCTGTTTCGAGCCATTTATAAATAAAAAACACGTAACCAGTCAAAGTGAGGCGTGAGGGATTGAACGCGTGTCCCTGTGATAACAAACACCATCTGCCACCACTTCCCCTGGTCACCTGTGCCCTCCTGATCTCGCAGCCCTGATTACTTACTGTTATAGGTGAGGCGCGATTTGCTGAAACACATGAGCAGGTGCTTCTCGATTTCATCCGCCTCCATAAATTTGGAGCAGACGGGGCAGTGGAAACCTGGAGGAAAAAAGAGAAAGACACACACACACACACACACACACACACACACACACACACACAATCAGATGAGGACCCAGATGTGCCAACGTCTCGGCCATCACCTTTTATTGATATGTACACAGGAGAGGGCGTGGGACCGTCTCCGTGAGCTGGCTCTTAAAAAGGCCCAACCCGTCCTCACACCTGCATGCGCCCTCCAAACAATCTGTAACAATCTGCTTACCTAAACAAACAAACTTGAGTTGCCGCCACTCACGAGTTAACCCACTGCAAACACACCCCGGAGCTGACGCGGCTGATTCATTGGACCTTATTCATCGATGTATCAGCGAACATTCGTCAGCAATTCATCACTTGACCCACATACACGCGGAGCACAGCCGGCCCAACCCAGCGCTCCATCTCGGCGGCACAAAGATTAATAGGGCAGGCGCTCGCTCCACTTGAGATAAGCTAGCCTGCTGTTTAACGTTATAACACGGCGGTCGGGAAAAGGACAACAAATGCGCGCTGAATGCTGGCGGTCATTATCTCGGTAACAGTAACTCGTGTTTGTGTCATGTGTTTGCTCGGGAGGTGAGAGGGGAGAGGGGGCCTGTGGACATAATGTCAGGCCCACGCCGAGTAAATCACATGGATGTGTTGAGCGAAGGTTAATCGATGAGGTTTGGTGGTGATTAGTCATCCTCCATGAGGAAGTTGTCTGTGCTTGGAGACTGAGGGAAGGGGGAAGGGGGGGGGAAAGTAATTTTAGCTGAACCTTGACTGACCACGTGAGGGTAAAAAATGGGGAAATTGCGTGTGTGTCATTTCCTAAATCAACAACATCATTAGAAGTATGGAGGAAAACAGTATGACATCATCCAGCAGATCTTTTGTTTTTGTGTCACTTTGAGTACGTGTTGTGATCCATCTATCTATCTTATATATGTCAATCTTATATATCAATATTATATGTCAATATATTAGTGCAATACAAAAATTGTTTTACATTTTGAGTTTATAATAATGTATTTAATCTCTACCGATATATCTACATCTATCTCTCCATCCAGGGTTGCAACAACTAATAAATAGATAATCAATTATTCAAATGACTAATCAGGTCATTTAGTGGGGTCAGAGAGTGGAACAGGTTATAAAACGTGCTGTGACAAAACAATATTCCTGCACTTATTACATAGCCTAGAGTTTCTTTGTTTTGATATTCAACATTTGTTGAAAGACTGTTGTGCAAGAGTTCATGGTGTTTTTTTCTACAAAAAAAAGGGGGGGGGGGGCAACTGAAAAAAATTAAATGTAGCTTTTGTATTTTCTGGGATACACAGAGTACTCACAAAATACTTATCAATTGATATTGTTTAACATGATATGGATTGACCCATAATCAAAAGCCCCAATAATCTTAGTAAACATACACATTTGGGAAATGTAATTATTACGTAAGGACCGTGTAGTTTATATGCTACTGAATAATAATTACAGAAGTGTAATTATAACACTAAAACTACTGTTGCAACTACTATTACACTAACCTGCCAATAATAATAACAATAATAATAATAATAATAATAATAACATTCATAATTAATGATCAAAGACATAACAGTTCATCTCAAACTCCAATACTCATGTACTGTGTGTAAACAGGAAATGAGATTATAGATCTTTTGTTCTGGAGCTTTTGTTTGTCAGTGTCATGAACGTTAGGAGGTTTAACGGTTGTTGCATTGTTGTGGTCTGGTCTGGAGACGACCTGCCAGTTGTGAAACTGCTAGACTTGTGGATTCAGGAAGTTTGTGTGCGCGCATGTGTGTGTGCATGTGTGTGCATGTGTGTTTCAAGCAATGTGTAACCAGCAGGAAACCCTTATCTGCTGACCTACATTATGCACTCTTTCCTCTGTGATGGAGCGAAAAAACAGGGCAGTTTTGCAAGAGAGGAAGAAGTAGAAGAAGAAGAAGAAGAAGAAAGGAGTCAGATAAAGCACAGAACCATGCAGTGCGGCTCCACCTGTGGCTGCAATAAAAAGTACAAAACAAGGGCCCCAGTCACATCAGACAGCTGATTACCATATTCCACCTATCACGTGTCAAGTGGAAAAACACCAAGCATACCTGGCCCAGTGTACATTTGACAGTATACTGTAGGAGTGCTGTAAACATATCGTGGTAAACATGAAGAGACATGTTCACCGTGAACACACGCGCGCGCGCACACACACACACACACACACATGGGCTCCCACAGACTGCAACGAGACATGTGCCACATGACACTGTGAAATATGGAGTCGAGTGATATAAGAACCAGAACAATGGACTCAGTATTCATCTCTATGGAGATGAGTGAAGGGACATCACAGATGATACATTTAAAGGTGCAGTGTGTAAGATTTTGGTCATTGTTTGTCACTTCTGAAAATATTACAAAACAACTGCATACTGACCTTTTCGTGAACTTCTACACCTACATCACCTACATGTCATATCTTTTCCCCATTACCCTCAAACGAGCCCATTCATGTATATTTACATGAGGAGTGGGTCCTCTGTATACAGGGACGCCATGTTTGTTGTTTGTTTTTGTTTGTTTTTTTATACCCAGAGGGGACATAATAAACATCTATTGAGTTTTAATGACAACTGAAGTCTACCACAGGTTCCCCTGCATGCTGATGGGCGGTGAGGTGATGGGATGCTACATGCGACCTCACCACTAGTGGTCACCAAATCGTACACACTGTACCTTTAACACGGTGGCACCCGTGTTTGGTTCACGGTAGGTATCATCAGTCTTACCTCCCAGCAGGTGAGGGGACAGGTGTGCGGGTAAGGAGCCTATAAGCAGCCTGTGGCCCTCGGGGGGCAGCTGCTCCTCCTCGTCCCCATCGGTGCCATCCTGGTTGAGTCCATGTGACCCCGACCTGCCGCCGGCCGGTATGCTGAGCCCGGAGCTGGTGGGGCCCCCGCCCGTGTACCGGATCCGGGGCCCGTCGGGTCCGTTCGTGTACCTGAAGCCGGCGATCCTCTCGCTGCCGCTGGTGTTGCTGGACGGGAGGTCGGAGCTGGAGTAAGCCCGAGTTCTGCCATCGAACACGGGGTTGCTCTGTTTGGCCCCCATGGTCCCCTCAGGCGGTTCCTCCTCCGCCTCCTCCTCCTCCGCCGCCGCTGAGCGTGTTGAGTGCGAGTCAAAGTTTCTCAGCCTCGACACATGGCGAGTCCTGCTGATGTGACCCCGGAGACCGAACCTGACACACCGACAACACGGGCGAGCTGGCTCCTCTCAAACTTTCATGCTGCGCCCTGTGCGTAAAGTGCGCACTCGCTGACGCACGGCTGGATCTCCAAACGCTTGTTTTGTTCGTGGCAGAGCCCTTCCCCCTTCTTCTTCTTCTTTTTTTTTTTTTTGCAACAAGGGAACGATCAAATCAAGCCAGATCGAATCCCTTCGGCTGACTGTTGTTCGATTCCCGAGCACGCAGACGCGTGCCGACGATCAGCTCGTCTGGTTCAAGTTTGTTTTTGTGCTCAACAGATCGTCGGCAAAGAAAAATAACAGCAGGCTCGGCCCTCCTCCCTCTGAGGCAGCTGCGTCACTCAGCACACACAGGGCCGGAAGTACGTACGCGAACCTTCACAATAAGAGTGTCACAAACAAAACAAAAGAGCTTGCCGTTATACTTAACACACATTTGTGGTTTTAGAATAAAGCTCAGCTTCATCCGCTGGTCTTTACAAAGGTAAACCATTATGCAAATCTGGGATGAAAAGTACATTCAATAGATTAAGAAAAGTCAGGTTTATTGACGCAGGTATAAATGGTGGTTTACAACAACCACTACTGTCAATTATACCACTACTGCTATTTGTATTAATGATAACAGCAATAGATATGATGATGATGATGATGATGATGATGATGAGATGATGATAATAATAATAATAATAATTATAATAATAATTAATAATAACAACAATGATAACAATAATGACAACAATGGCAAGTGAGTTATATATTTGTATTTAAATTATTAGTAGTAATAATTATAACAATAATAAATCATTAATTAATAACTATTCATGAGTACCTTGTATATAAATGAATAATAACTATATCAGTACGAGTAGTAATATTGATCTTAATATGCATTAGTTGAGTAGTAGTGGTTTGGCAGAAGCTCACCATATTATGTAATAATTTCGACTGTCACGTGATTTTCAAAGTGAAATATTTATATACAATCATGAGTAGATAAATATTTCACTATTGACGTAGTATAATACATCTGTAATAACAATAACAACAATCATCACCTGTTGACATATTTACCTCTTTTAAGATGTGCGGTGGGAGCATTTCATGAAAACCCTGAATACCCTTAATGTTAATACCCTTTACAGGGAGGCAGCTGAGTACATTGTCAGTGTTTCATTCATCTCCTTTGAATCAGGCATTTCAGAGAAATCCTGCTGGCCTTTCACCTTTGATGCATTTACTTTGAAAACGAAGCCACCACTTCCGGTGGCGGCCCTGTCACAGCCTCTAGCTTGACGCAGCCTTGAGTGTGCGCGTCAGGTGGCCCGTGACGTCAACCTCAGGAACACCAGCGGGCTGTTGGCACAGCAGCAGGTCACCAGTCCACACAGTGTGATATGAAAAGGCCTCCATGTTGAGCCCCTTGTCTTCCATTAACTCCAGGCCATTGAGGGAGAAAAGACCAAGCAGACGCCCGAGGAACAGTCTGTTCACACGCTTTATTGAACAATTTCACACACGTCGGAGGCCAAACAGAGGATACACTGTATGAGACACATTCAGAGAAGGAGAGAGAGAGAGAGAGAGAGAGAGAGAGAGAGAGAGAGAGAGAGAGAGAGAGAGAGAGAGAGAGCTGTCTATGAGAGAGAGAGAGAAAGAAAGAGAGAGAGGGGGGGAGAGAGAGAGAGGCAATAAAAAGACAAAACATTTACAAGCCAAAGTAAGCAGGGGTGGGGGGGGTAAATATGATACAGTCTTGCAGTGTGGATGGAGGTGGTGGGCGAAAGGGGCCTTAAGCATTGCAGTGCACTGGATGTGACACACAACAACACACTGTCAGGTCAGACAGAACAGAGCACCACTAATGATTTCTCTTCCCCTGCAATGTCATATACATATTGTTGTTGTTTTTTTGGGGGGGTGCAATCGATCAAATCCATGGTCAAGTGAAGGCGTTAATTGAAAACAACACGCAAGAAAAAAAAACCCAAACCCAAAAAAAGAGCGAGTGAGCAGGGTCGGTCTCGTCCCAAAATGAGGGCAAAAAAACTGTGAAACCAAACCAGGCAACCAGGAAGACTACAGGGGTGTCATGTGACAGTGAGCCACCAAACAGGGAAGGAAGGGTGCAGCAGCGTCAGCCTTTGTTGTCATGGTCATATGATAATAACACTGATTTCAAATGATCCCCCCGCATGGTGACCGTGAAAGAGATGCGGAACTACAACCAGTGTTGCTGCTGCAGAGCTTTGATTTCAACACAAGGGGCCACTTTGTCCTACACGACCACTTTAAAGGCGCACTCTACTACTGCTACAGCCTCGCCTCATTTGCATCGCCCACAAACAAAGCCACCAACCGTCGGTTTCCACCTGTGTGGCTATCTAACCTTTTGTGTTCTAGCAGTGTGTGTGTGTGTGTGTGTGTGTGTGTGTCAAAACACAGGCAAAGACAGTAGGTTATCTGTCACATTCATCTCCAGAACCACAGGGTGTGTGTGTGTGTGTGTGTCTGTGTGTGTGTGTGTGTGTGTGTGTAGTGTGGTAACATCTGACTGTATTTCTGCATAACAAAGCGGGGGCTGATGACATATTGCTGTGCTGTGGAGCTTTAACTAACCAAATGGTGAATGATTATGATTCTTGCATTGTACATGGCTGTGACTCACACAGCCTGTGTGTGTGTGTGTGTGCACGCGTGTGTGTGTGTATGTATAGAAGTAATAAGAGTAGTAGTAGTAGTGGGGGGCATCAAAGTGCAACAGTGTGCACTCTTTGGGAAGCAAAGCCACTGAGACATTCAAGAACAAGGTGGTGCATTTTTAGCAAGTTGACATATGTGAGTGTGTGTTTGCATGTGTGTGTGTGTGTTTGCATGTGTGTGTGTGTGTGTATGTGTACATATGTGTGTATGTATGTTTTGACTGGAAAGTTGAGGCCCTGGGCTGGAGGCTGCAGGGCCCCCTCCTCGGGGCTCATCACTGCTGGCTGACCCCCATCTGCTGTTGGTCCGGCCCTGGCTCCCCCTCCATGTCGGTGTGATAGTGCTCAAAACTGTCGTCCTCTATGTCAGGGAGACCCAGCAGCTGGCGGAGAGAGAGAGACAGGGGGAGAGGGAGAGACAGGCAGAGGACAAGGCAGTGAAGGCTGTGTTCCATCATTAGAGTGCACATTTCAGTCTCTTCCTCTTAATGGGGCTTTGTTTCTTTGTGAGCCATGACCAAACACCAAGGGACTCGTCTCCCCTTTAAAGGTGCAGTGTGTACAGTGTGTAGTGATGATGTTTTTGTATGTTGCAGATAAACACCACTCACCACAGCCTTGCCCTTTGGAACACGTAGGAGAACCTGTCAGCAGTCGTCCCCATGGGGGGGGGGGCTATAGTTCCTGATCTTAATATAAACTGTCATTATAGGGTAATGAGAACATCAAATCACACCTTTTAAATCAGGGGCGACATGCAGCATATTTTGATCTCCCATTAGGCCGGACCCAAATACTTAATCAGTGTGCCGGTTTCAGCCCACGAGCCCTAAGTTTGACACCCCCTGCTTTAGATGATTATATACAATATAAAAACATCCATCATCATCATTTCTGCCAGTAGAAACATTATTTCCTCTAAATGTTCGACCCCGGACCTTTAATTCTAACGGACTCACATCTCCTCTGATGTCTGACACCAAACAGATTCAAACGTGGCCGGTGTACTCGTGCATGTGTGCCGATGCATGAGACCGTTTCCCGTGTGGGCGGAGTCACTTTCTTGTTGTGATTTTGTCACGGTGGGTCTGTGAGGCGAGCAGCGGCGACCTGCGCTCTACCCCGTGACATAATGAGCTAATCAGTGAACAGCCGTGTTTGTAACCTTAGCACAGAGTCAAGCTAACTGTGTTTGGCCTTCGTGCTGGAACACCCAGCCAGACAACGGTTATGAATTATGTGGGACTGGTCAATACCTCGTCTCTAAAATGTGGAAAAATCAAATCAAAACCCTAATCTACGCGACTTTAAAGGTGCAGTGTGTAAGATTTCTGCCATTTTTGTAACTTCTAGAGATATGACACAACAATTACATTCTGACATTTTATGAATTTATAATCACCTAATTTTTTTCTCCCATTACCCTTAGATGAGCCCATTAATGTGTATTTACACGTGGAGGGGGTCCTCTTAATAGAGGCCGCCATGTTTTTACAATAGTAAAAGTGGACGTGCTAAACATCTAAGTTTTAATGACAACTGAGGTCTAACCAGAGGTTCTCCTTCATGCTCAGAAGGGTGAGGGTGAGGTGATGGATACAACATAAAACTTCACCTCTAGATGTCGCCAAATCTTACGCACAGCACCTTTAAAGGGATATGAGACCTTAGATTCTACATTTACCGGGGAAGTCATCCATTACGTTTAAAAATATGAAACATTTGATTATGGGAGTCAGTCGAACGTTTGATGTTGCTAGAAGGATGAGTTTAAAGTATGTATAAATTCATGGTCTATGGGACAACAACCGCTAAATCTACAGAGTATAGGGTTTGGGGACACCTAGCGGTGAGGTAGCATGTTGCAGCTGAATATAAAGGAGAGTTACTATTACATCCCAGCAGGTGTCGAGTTAGTCCATTATGGGATATTGAAAACAATGCAGCCGCCATAAAGAGGAGATGCTCCAAAAGTCGAGATAAAGGGCACAATCCTCCTTTTGGTGAGATGAAAACATAATGTTGTTTTGGCAAATTCAGGGAATTATTGACGTGCTCATAAAACATTTTATAATGGTTCTATATTCGATTATAATTTGACCAATATCTTACAGGCTGGCCCTTTACAAAATATGAAAACTACACCAGACATCACCAGGAAACTGGCTTTTTGTGAGTGACTGTTATCGACTAAGCACCACTGTGCTGTGGTGGTGGTGATGATGATGATGATGATGATGATGATGATGATGATGATGATGATGATGATGATGATGATATCATGACTTGTTTGGTTCCTTACAGGCCGAAACGACGTGAAGACCTTCTCCAGAACCTCTAGAAGAGTCTTCTTCCCACAGGAGGAGATGTAGTCCTGGGCCAGCTGTAGAAAGGGAAGGCAGTCCTCGCTCTCGCTCCACACATGCTGTAAACACACACACGCACACACACACACACACACACACACACACACAAACGCACTGTTAGGGCTTGGAGGCCTGCTGAAGTCACATTTCTTCAAGAATAAACAGCAGTTTGCGAGACGATACACAAACACCTGGGTATTGACACAGGGACAAACCGTACAAGGGACGTGTTATGTGACAGGTCATGTGACCAGAGATGTGACGCCAGATGGACATATAGGATCTATTCATCTATCTGCTGAGGGCTTTATTGCAGGGGCTGACACATGGGCACAATCAGCCATTCACACCCACAGTCAAACCAATGGCCAACGTAGAGTCACCAGTACAGTTAACCCCTCGTGTTCTCCGCATGTCACTTCTGCACACGTGAGGTAAACATGCCAATGCAGGGTGTGAACCACATACAGTTGTGGTGGGCTGTGCAACTGCTCATCACAATCCCAACTAAACGAAGCAAGACTACAAATCGTTCATTACATTACTGTACGATGACAATGGTCGGGCATTCTTTGCTCATTCTAAATCTCAAGCTGCAAAGGAACACCCATGGCTGTACAGTCAACATAACTCTTATTTAAAGGTGCAGTGTGTCAGAGTTGGTGACATCTAGAGGTGAAGCTGCATGTCCATCACCTCACTCTCACCCTCCTCATCATGCAGGGGAACCTGTGGTAGACTTCAGTTGTCATTAAAGATGTTTGGATGTTTAGCATGTCCACTCTGGGCTACTGTAAAAAAAAAGATGGCCGCCCCCGTAGAGAGGACCCGCTCCTCATGTAAATGCAAGTGAAGCGTAAAAGAAAAAGATGAGAAAGAAAATATCGTTTTGGTGATGATGAATTCATGAACATGTTGGTGTGTAATGGTTCTGTTATATTGTTAGAGGCAAAAATGACCTAAATCGTACACACTGCACCTTTAAAGGCCAGATCAAAAACATTTGCATCTCTATTGCCAATCAAACCACATTAAGCATTCATAATTCCTTCTTATCAAACATCAGAGCACCTGTTGGATTGAAGCTCACTTCCTCATTAGTGCTGGTATACGCCTCAGAGCGTTTACAGGAAGGGTGAGATAAGCTCGGCTGCTTGCATGGGGACGGCCACCTCACTTCGTTTTAGTGTTGTTTCATTGGAGTCTAAAGGCTGCACTGTTAAGTTATGTATTAAGTAATGTTATTAAGTGTGTCGGGCCGAGTCTGCACAATGAGCTGGTGCAGCTGCAGATGATGACTTCATTTGCAATGCACCTTTAGATCACCCTGCGTTTTGGTGAAGAGAAGCTCGGAGGTGGTTTTCAGTCAAATGCAATTATTTACAGATGCTCTCAACATTGATATATTATAATCTTTGAACTGTGTGCATGTTAAGGACAATATTAAAGGTGCAGTGTGTAAGATTTTGTGGTATCTGTTGGTGATGCCCCTCACCTCCCCTGTCTCTTCCAAGCATGTAGGAGGACAAGTGGTAGACAAATGTAATCTTTCAAAACTAATATGTTTAGTATTTCCATTCTGAGCAACAGTAATTCCATGATGGCCAGTTCTCACTCTGGGCCGATGGAAACGTTACATTACACACCTTCAGGTCAAAAGGTCAATATAATTATCATATGTCTATATTTGTAGGAGACATGTAAATAATTCCACCTAAATTCTAAATACTTTATGAATTCTGTGTCGGCATGTTTTAAAGGTGCAGTGTGTAAGATTTGGTGACATCCACTGGTGAAGCTGCATATTGTATCCATCACCTCACCTTTACCATGTGAGCCTGAAGGAGAACCTATGGTAGCCCTCAGTTGTCATTAAAGCTCAAAAGATGTTTATAACCTCCAGTGTGGGCTACAGTAAAAACATGGCAGCCCCCCTAGGGTGGATCCGCTCCTGGTAAGTAAAAAGCAAGTCATACATTGGGGTGATTATACATTTGTAGCAATGTCTGTATATAATTGTTTTGTAAATTCTATGTCTATAGAGAGAGGTGACAAAAAAAACAACCACACTGCACCTTTAAGGTCGCTGAAATAATCTAAAATGAGGGGAAATTATGAAACATTTGTAAAGTTATGATAATGGGCGGCACTTTAATGGCTGTGCATTCTTAATGCCCCTCAACAGAGGAGCATTAGACTGAGAGAGAGAGAGAGAGAGAGAGAGAGAGAGTGAGTGCAGTGGAGGAGGCAC
>JAFBJT010005501.1:22349-33041 GCA_016785325.1 Chascanopsetta lugubris
GCGCCGCACGGGGCGGGGCCGGGGGCGGCGCGGGTGGGGGGGGGGGGGGGGGGGGGGGGGGGGGGGGGGGGGGGGGGGGGGGGGGATTCTGTTACACTCGGGGCTTCTTGCCTCTTCCTCCTCCTCTTCAAACCCGTCTCACCCTCCTCTTCCTCACCCTTCAGCAGCTCCTGCTGCCGGTCCTCCTCGTCCAGGTCGATGACCACGGGTCCGGTGGTCTTCTTGTTCTTCTTCTTCCTCCCGGGCACCACACTCTTCTTCATGGACAGGAGGCGGTACATCTCGTAGCCCATCAACAGGACTCCTCCGTCTCGGGACCAGTCGCCCACCACTTTGGCTCGGGTGGTCGTGTTCCTGGAGAACAACGGGGGGGGGGGGGGGGGGGGGGCGGACACGGGGGGGGGGGGGGGACGGGGACGACACGTGCGCCTTTAATGTCACATTCACCCGTTTGGTTTAAATTTGTCCCCAAAAACACTTAAAGGTGCAGTGTGTGCGGTTTGGTGACATCTTGAGGTGGAGTTACATGTTGCATCCTCCCCCTTCTAGAAACGCAGGAGAACCGATGGTAGCCCCCCGTTGTCATTAACACTCGAAAGGTCCTCAGTATGTCCACTTTCACTACTGTAAAAACATGGCCGCCTCCATGGAGAGGACCCGCTCCTCGTCTAAATATACATTAAAGGGCTCATTTAAAGTTAGCGGGGGGGGGGGATTAAACATTCAGATGCTTATAAATTCAAGAAAATGTCGGTATGTGACTGTTTTGTGACATTTTTAGAGGTTGAAAAAAAACGAACAAAATATCACACACTGCACCTTTAAAATAAAAGTTTGTAAACAATGGCTGTAACCGTGGTGACCGGAAGAATGGATGAGAAGTGAATGGGACAGACGTTAAGGCCTGGTGATGTCATGAGGAGGAGAGAGAGCAGCAGAATGAGGTCACTGGGTCACTTCCACACAAGACTCCCTCTCCCTCCCCCTCTCCCTCTCTCTCCCTCCCTCCCTCCCCCTCTCTCTCTCCCTCCCTCTCTCTCTCCCTCTCCCCTTTAAACACAAACACACGGGATCAGCTGATCTCCGCAGCAGCTGTTGTGAAAGGATCAGGACGAGGTGGAGCAGAGGGAGGACGCCAGATGGGGGATGAGGTGGAGAGGGGGGCTCAGAGGGTCCGAGCCGGGGAGGGGTCTGCGGCGTCGCCTCTTGTCTTTTCACATCGAGCTCGTCGAGGCTGAAGAGAGAATTGCTCACTTGTGTTCATCGTTGAGGATGTGGACCTTGAAGGTGCGAGGCGTCACCAGCGCCGGGTCGGCGTCGGGGGGCACGGCCTCCGGGGGCGGGATCCAGGAGTTGAACTCCGACAGCCAGTTCTGCAGCGTGTTCACCTGAGGGACCCGGAGAGACTCGAGCTCAGTACCTGCGCTGCGAGAAGAGAACTCGGTTCTCGCCGCGAGAACAACACGACACACATTCCGCGCGAGAGCTGTCTGGCGCCAGAACGAGAACAAAGCTCGGACCGGATGAACGAGAGAGAGAGAGAGAGAGAGAGAGAGAGAGAGAGAGAGAGAGAGAGAGAGCAAAGGTCTCTGCTCTTCCGGAGTACGTACTGACCTTCGGACAGGAAGTAACGGATGACACTAAAGCTCAGCACGTACTCCACGAGAACCGAGGACTTTGTTCCCGCTCCCACGGCTGCGAGAACCAAAATGGCCGTCATTTGTTCTGCGCTCTTCAGTTCTGGCGAAAGTTTTATTTTTCTGACCTGGGCGACGCATTTGGGACCAATCGCGCGACAGCTGTCTGACGGGAGAACGAGAACGCTAAACTACTTCTACTGAAGCTCGACACGTTCTCCACGAGAACCGAGGACTTCGCTCTGGCTCTCAGGGGAGCGGGAACGAGAGCCGAGTTCTTATTGGCCGGGACGTTTCGTACTTCTAGAAGTGGGAGTGCCCAACTCCTTGAGCCCGCCCACTGCCGCAAACCAAACCGTCGCGTTGGCGGTTGTTTCCCGGCTCTAATGAGGCGGACAGTGCTGGAATTGGTTTCTGACCAATCACGCGATAGCGGTCGGCGACCAGACGAGAAAAAAAAAAAAAAAACGTTCCGTCCAGTTTCAAGAGCGAGCCGCGAAAAACGCCCGCTCCAGGGATGCGAGGACAAAGTGACGCCGTCGCGTATTGACCTTGATGCCGAGGTGGAATCACCTGTAGTTCACAGCCGTCGCCACTCGAGGCTCCGCCTCCGTAGACGCCCGTGTTAAAACTTGGGAGACGCAGGAAAAGGTAAGTCTGGTACGAGCGACGCTTCCAATCTCCCGTTTTCCCCAAGACCACCACAGAGGGGCGGGGCTTATTTCCATTCTACACGGGTTCGACATTGTGCAGAATGAAGGGGGCGCGGAAGTGGGAGGAGTCACGCGACCCACCCACCCCCCCCCCGCGCCTCACGAGCCCTCATCCGCGGATGACGTCGCGGAAACCGCCACGTCCCGCCTTGGCGTGCGGCGCGTGGCGGCGACTGGAAACCGCCGGACTCGGGTCAAAAAGGTCAAACGTTTGGATTTTCCGGGGGGGGGGGTCACCGTACTTTGCGTTGGGCAATGGCGTGCACAGTCCTGTCAATCAAAACGTGGCGTGCGGGTGCTTACGGGGACGATGGCGAGCACGGTGTGCGCCTCGGTGTGCCGGAGCAGCACGTCGATGAAGGAGATGACCTGCAGCGTCTTGCCGAGCCCCATGCTGTGCGCCAGGATGCAGCCGAAGCCGCTGCTGCTGCTGAAGCGCTCACGACTCTCCACCAGGTTATCGTACAGGAAGCGCACGCCGCCGATCTACAACCCGGGAGGGGCGACGGGGGGAGGGGCCGGACGCCATTCCAGGAGAGAGGAGGAGGGAGGGAGGGAGGGAGGGAGGTGTTAGTGTTGGAACGGCAGGAGGTGAGATCAGATGTTGTTGTTTTTTGGGGGGGAGGGGGGAGGGGGGGGGGGGTTTACCTGGTGAGGTTTGATGACTCGCGCTAACTGAGGCAGCAGGAAGCACGGCCTCCGGGGGCGGGATCCAGGAGTTGAACTCCGACAGCCAGTTCTGCAGCGTGTTCACCTGAGGGACCCGGAGAGACTCGAGCTCAGTACCTGCTCTGCCAGAAGAGAACTCGGTTCTCGCCGCGAGAACAACACGACACACATTCCGCGCGAGAGCTGTCTGGCGCCAGAGCGAGAACAAAGTTCGCACCGGATGAACGAGAGAGAGAGAGAGAGAGAGAGAGAGAGAGAGAGAGAGAGAGAGAGAGAACAAAGTTCTCTGCTCTTCCGGAGTACGTACTGACCTTCGGACAGGAAGTAACGGATGACACTAAAGCTCAGCACGTACTCCACGAGAACCGAGGACTTTGTTCCCGCTCCCACGGCTGCGAGAACCAAAATGGCCGTCATTTGTTCTGCGCTCTTCAGTTCTGGCGAAAGTTTTATTTTTCTGACCGGGGCGACGCATTTCGGACCAATCGCGCGACAGCTGTCTGACGGGAGAACGAGAACGCTAAACGACTTCTACTGAAGCTCGACACGTTCTCCACAAGAACTTCGTTCTGGCTCTCAGGGGAGCGGGAACGAGAGCCGAGTTCTTATTGGCCGGGACGTTTCGTACTTCGCGAGAAGTGGGAGTGCCCAACTCCTTGAGCCCGCCCACTGCCGCAAACCAAACCGTCGCGTTGGCGGTTGTTTCCCGGCTCTAATGAGGCGGACAGTGCTGGAATTGGTTTCTGACCAATCACGCGATAGCGGTCGGCGACCGGACGAGAAAAAAAAAACAAAAACGTTCCGTCCAGTTTCAAGAGCGAGCCGCGAAAAACGCCCGCGCCAGGGCTGCGAGGACAAAGTGACGCCGTCGCGTATTGACCTGGATGCCGAGGTGGAAACACCTGCAGTTCACAGCCGTCGCCACTCGAGGCTCCGCCTCCGTAGACGCCCGTGTTAAAACTTGGGAGACGCAGGAAAAGGTAAGTCTGGTACGAGCGACGCTTCCAATCTCCCGTTTTCCCCAAGACCACCACAGAGGGGCGGGGCTTATTTCCATTCTACACTGGTTCGACATTGTGCAGAATGAAGGGGCGCGGAAGTGGGAGGAGTCACGCGACCCACCCACCCCCCCCCCGCGCCTCACGAGCCCTCATCCGCGGATGACGTCGCGGAAACCGCCACGTCCCGCCTTGGCGTGCGGCGCGTGGCGGCGACTGGAAACCGCCGGACTCGGGTCAAAAAGGTCAAACGTTTGGATTTTCCGGGGGGGGGGGGATCACCGTACTTTGCGTTAGGCAATGGCGTGCGCAGTCCTGTCAATCGAAACGTGGCGTGCGGGTGCTTACGGGGACGATGGCGAGCACGGTGTGCGCCTCGGTGTGCCGGAGCAGCACGTCGATGAAGGAGATGACCTGCAGCGTCTTGCCGAGCCCCATGCTGTGCGCCAGGATGCAGCCGAAGCCGCTGCTGCTGCTGAAGCGCTCACGACTCTCCACCAGGTTATCGTACAGGAAGCGCACGCCGCCGCGCGACAGCCCGGGGGGGGCGGCGGGGGGAGGGGGAGGAGGGGGAGAGGACAGCGATGCACTTCTTCAGAAAACGTTTGGCGCGTTTACAGTCGCCGAAGCGTCAAACCGCGCCACCGACTCTGCATTTTCACTCTTTGGCGAGTGAGCGTTGCGCGACAGAGTGAGATGAAAGGAAAACTCATTTGGCAAAACCCAAAATCAGTTGTGGACCGGAGCTGTGAGAGCGTTCCGGCCGCGTCGCTTCGGGTCAGTGGCGTCTCGGAGCCACGTTTTTAAAGCCGCTGACGTCGGCGCACCAGCGTCCGAAAACCCGCTTCTGATCAACGGAGCTCCGACGTCAGTGGCTGTCGAGCGCTGAAAGTTACACAAGCTGGCAAACTGTGAGGGCACGGCGGGAGGAGTGTGTGTCAGTATGTTAGTGTGTGTGTGTGTGTGTGTGTGTGTGAGAGAGCGAGAGAGCGAGAGAGAGAGAGAGAGAGAGCTTATATAACTACAGTGAATGCCTGGTTATACAAGTAGGATTAGAGCGGAGGGGGAGACTGGTTATGCAACGCCAGCTACAAATGTCACTGTGCCACTGTGCTGCGCGCGTGTGTGTGTGTGTGTGTGTGTGTGTGTGTGTTTATATTAGTGTGTGTTCTGGCTCATAACCAGGATTAGCAGCTTTATTGCCCCACAGACGCAACCTCCATACTTTCATCTCCTCCATCTACATGTCATTCCTTTGTTCATTCATTCATTCATCCGCCAATCAATCTGTCTCTCTCCATCCCTTTAATTTGTGTGCCCTTGTGCCACAGGTGTGTGTGTGTGTGCGTGTGTGTGTGTGCGTGTGTGTGCACTTAGGCATTAAGGGAACAGTACATGATGTTCCCTGTAATGGTTTAAAAAAAAATATTATGATGCACATGGCAGCTGAAGGACACACACACACACACACACACACTTTTAGAATTGGACAGAAATCTCTCCCTCTGCCACATCGAACTGATAAATCAATTAAACTGACAGCTCGTTAGAATATCAGTTCATTGTGGTGAGACGCTGCTCGAGTCGATCGATCAAAGAATGAAAGATTGGAACATTCACGGCGTGTTTGCACGGACCCCCTTTTATTTTGAAAGGACTCGAAAAGAGGTCGTTCCTCGAGAGCAGGCTGCTTCTTTCGTCCTCTGATTCCGTCTGTAAATGGAATTGAATTTGAGGTTGTTGGTTTTTGGTTTCGTTTGTTTGTTTGTTTGTTTGTTTGTTACGTGCCGACTCGGAGGCTCGGGGATCAATTTCAACCGCAGAGAGTCACTCAAGTCACCGCTGTGTATTCAGTGGACTCTGTGGGGTCTGTGGTCGGACAGGGGGGGCTCCGAGGATCACGCACATCCGGAGTCACGCGATCCCCATCAAGGGTCCGTCCCCGAACGATCCAATCAGCAGCCGCTCTGGGCCGCGTGCGCGTGACCACATATTCACCGTGAGTCTTGGCGTCGTCCTCGCTGAGCCCGGTGCTGCTGGAGTCCAGGCAGACCACTTCCTGCGGGCGGGACTCGGCGTCGCGCTGCGGCGCCGCCGCTGATGCCGACACGCGTTGGGTCACATCCCCTGAAGAGAAGAGAGTCGAATCACACATACACCGCCTGTGCCCCCCCCTCCGCCCCCCCTCTGCCCCACGGGCGTGTGCTGCCTCACCCTCACCTGTGGTGAACTCAGGCAGCAGTGGGACGGGGAAATCTTGTTTCCGGTGCTGCTCCAGGCGCCGCCGCCTCTCTAGCTCCTCCTGCTGGACGGCTTTGGTCACCGCCTCCAGCTGGTGCTCCCTGAGTAGCTTCCTGTGAGAGGGGAAACGCTTCGGTCGCCATTTGGTCGGATGCATTTTGATTTGTTTGCACATTACGTAAACGTCACGAGCACGAGGGTTTTTTCTCCGACCAGGAAACGAAGCACAAATTTTTTTTAAATAATAAAAAATTAAAATAAAAATCGAAACATTTGCGCCGACATACCTGATGTTGCGCCTCATGTGCGCCGGTTTGGAGCTCCTCTTCTTGGTTCCTGTGAGGGCGGAGGGAGGGGAGGGGCTCTGGCTGGCCGGCCTCGAGCGGGGTCTGGACGCTGGCTGGTAGGGGGGAGGGTGGGCGGCCGCGTCCCCCGAGGGGGAGGTAGATGGCGGAGGGGGGCATTGCCACACGGCGGAGTCGCCGCCCTGAGCCTCATTCTCAGAGCTGAAGGGGGCGCTGTGGGACTGGTCTGTGGGGGGAGGACGGGGACAGAGAAGAAGAGTCTGAGTGTCGCACACATTCCAGGATCCCAGCTGAGAAACCATTGTTGTTTACGTGTTGTTTACGTGTTGTTTACGCGTTGTTTACGTGTTGTTTACATGTTGTTTACATGTTGTTTACGTGTTGTTTACATGTTGTTTACATGTTGTTTACGTGTTGTTTACGTGTTGTTTACATGTTGTTTACGTGTTGTTTACGTGTTGTTTACGCGTTGTTTACGTGTTGTTTACATCGGCCTTTGGCGCCTGTTACATACAACATACAACACGTATGTAACAGAGGGGAAGTGGTGACATGTAGGCAAGTTGGGAAAAAGAGAAAGGTGCTGATCACTGAAAAAAACAACAACAACAACAACAACAATCAATTCAAGAACGCAACTTTGCATTTTCACGGATCCTCGCTGTGAGCTCCGTTACGCTGACTCATCACTTTTCTTATCGGCCATCGTTGACATATAACGCCATCGTCCCCATGGCATGTTTGACTCATCTCCCTTTGCATTTCTTCCTCTCTCTCTCTCTCTCTCTCTCTCTCTCTCTCTCTCCCCTCCTCCTCCTCCTCTTCCTCCTCCTCCTCCTCCTCTCCCCCCCNCTCTCTCTCTCTCTCTCTCTCTCTCTCTCTCTCTCTCTCTCTCTCTCTCTCTCTCTCTCTCTCTCTCTCTCTCTCTCTCTCTCTCTCCTCCTCTCCCCCTCCCCCCTCTCTCCTCTCTCTCCCCCCTCCCCCCCCTCCCCCCCCCCCTCCCCCCCCCCTGAGACGCTGCTCGAGTCGATCGATCAAAGAATGAAAGATTGGAACATTCACGGCGTGTTTGCACGGACCCCCTTTTATTTTGAAAGGACTCGAAAAGAGGTCGTTCCTCGAGAGCAGGCTGCTTTTTTCGTCCTCTGATTCCGTCTGTAAATGGAATTGAATTTGAGGTTGTTGGTTTTTGGTTTCGTTTGTTTGTTTGTTTGTTTGTTTGTTTGTTTGTTTGTTTGTTACGTGCCGACTCGGAGGCTCGGGGATCAATTTCAACCGCAGAGAGTCACTCAAGTCACCGCTGTGTATTCAGAGGACTCTGTGGGGGCCTGTGGTCGGACAGGGGGGGCTCCGAGGATCACGCGCATCCGGAGTCACGCGATCCCCATCAAGGGTCCGTCCCCGAACGATCCAATCAGCAGCCGCTCTGGGCCGCGTGCGCGTGACCACATATTCACCGTGAGTCTTGGCGTCGTCCTCGCTGAGCCCGGTGCTGCTGGAGTCCAGGCAGACCACTTCCTGCGGGCGGGACTCGGCGTCGCGCTGCGGCGCCGCCGCTGATGCCGACACGCGTTGGGTCACATCCCCTGAAGAGAAGAGAGTCGAATCACACATACACCGCCTGTGGCGCCCCCCCCCCCGCCCCCCCTCTGCCCCACGGGCGTGTGCTGCCTCTCTCTCACCTGCAGTGAACTCAGGCAGCAGTGGGACGGGGAAATCCTGTTTCCGGTGCTGCTCCAGGCGCCGCCGCCTCTCTAGCTCCTCCTGCTGGACGGCTTTGGTCACCGCCTCCAGCTGGTGCTCCCTGAGTAGCTTCCTGTGAGAGGGGAAACGCTTCGGTCGCCATTTGGCCGGATACATTTTGATTTGTTTGCACGTTACGTAAACGTCACGAGCGCGAGGGGATTCTTCTCCGACCAGGAAACGAAGCACAAATAAAAACAAACAAAAAAAAAATTTAAAATAGAAATCGAAACATTTGCGCCGACATACCTGATGTTGCGCCTCATGTGCGCCGGTTTGGAGCTCCTCTTCTTGGTTCCTGTGAGGGCGGAGGGAGGGGAGGGGCTCTGGCTGGCCGGCCTCGAGCGGGGTCTGGATGCTGGCTGGTAGGGGGGAGGGTGGGCGGCCGCGTCCCCCGAGGGTGAGGTAGATGGCGGAGGGGTGCATTGCCACACGGCGGAGTCGCCGCCCTGAGCCTCATTCTCAGAGCTGAAGGGGGCGCTGTGGGACTGGTCTGTGGGGGGAGGACGGGGACAGAGAAGAAGAGTCTGAGTGTCGGACACATTCCAGGATCCCAGCTGAGAAACCATTGTTGTTTACGTGTTGTTTACGTGTTGTTTACATGTTGTTTACGTGTTGTTTACGTGTTGTTTACGTGTTGTTTACGTGTTGTTTACGTGTTGTTTACGCGTTGTTTACGTGTTGTTTACATCGGCCTTTGGCGCCTGTTACATACAACATACAACACGTATGTAAAAGGAAGTGGTGACATGTAGGCAAGTTGGGAAAAGAGAAAGGTGCTGATCAGTGAAAAAAAACAACAACAACAACAACAATCAATTCAAGAACGCAACTTTGCATTTTCACGGATCCTCGCTGTGAGCTCCGTTACGCTGACTCATCACTTTTCTTATCGGCCATCGTTGACATATAACGCCATCGTCCCCATGGCATGTTTGACTCATCTCCCTTTGCATTTCTTCCTCTCTCTCTCTCTCTCTCTCTCTCTCTCTCTCTCCCTCCTCCTCCTCCTCCTCTTCCTCCTCCTCCTCCTCCTCTTCCTCACACGGTCAGTTGTTCTGCCAGAGACACACTGAACTAGATCTGAGGCTTATGTAAGAGCTGGATCTTAAATATGGACGGCTTACGCAACACAAGATAGGGCGCACACACACACACACACACACACACACACACACACACACACACACACACACCCAAGAAAACAAGCTCTTGTGAAGTGCATGTGTCAAACTAAAGACACAGCTGACACTGGGCGGACCACTTGGTGGTCGTCTAGGGCACCACCTGCTGGAGGGGGCGTGGCTGCAAGTGACCACGCCCCTTCTCCACCATCGACACATTGGCTCTTCCCAGATCCCCCCTCCACCGAGTGCCACCCTCTACTGGGCGCGACGCACACGTGGGCCGGGGCGATGACATCACCGGCCCAAACGTTTGATGACGCGCTCCGACGCAGCGGCGTGACGATGTCGTCTTCGGAGTCCTGAGGACGTGTCGTCGCGAAAACGCTGAGTCGCCGGCGCGGCGTCAACAACAGCCGCAGCCAATGAGCCCGGACATTAAACAGCGGCGCCGCCTCCTCGCACCAGCAACCACAACAGATATGTGGCTCCGGAGAATGTCAGCATCATAATGAGTGTGTGTGTGTGTGTGTGTGTGTGTGTGTGTGTGTGTATCAGAGTTTTCACTGACCACAAAGTTATGTAACAACCATGAAGACGAGAGGTATTTACATAAGACCGCTTCGGCGCGTGGGCGAGTGTGTGTTTCTGAATGTGAAGCACGTCAGTGTTCCAGCTGACATGTTGACACGTCGGCCATGTTTTCTCATGTCAACATGTGGAATAGGTTTTTCTGCTTCGGGCTCGGACCTCGAACTAAACGTCTGCAGCTCAAACACACACTCAAACCATCTGTTCAGTCGTCCGAGAACAATTTTCCTGCAAACGTTTTCAGGGGGGGGGGGTTCAGGGAGGGGGGGGGTATTAATAATAAACTTAATAAAAATACTAAATTAAATCAAATGTTTGGTTAAATATGAAATATATCTGTAAACAGTCAACTTGAGAATTTGGATGTTTCTACAGAGTTTGAAATCTGCCACGAGAGAACCTCCAAATGTGCGTCACTCACACACACACACACACACACACACACACACACACACACACACACACACACACACACATTGATTGTATGGTGACCTACATTCAGGTTCCATTTTGTCCCTTAACCTATCAAACACACACATGCAAGAGAACCACTGTTGTGCGTGCGTGCGTGCGTGTGTGTGTGTGTGTGTGTGGCTTCATGTCTAGACTCCGCCCCCCCCCCCCCCCCCCCCCCCCCCCCCCCCCCCCCCCCCCCCCCCCCCCCCCCCCCC
>JAFBJT010005501.1:33208-66426 GCA_016785325.1 Chascanopsetta lugubris
GTTTTGATCATTCATTGCAATTTTAAAAGAAACAAAATAAGAAAAAATAAGAAGCAAAATAAGAGGTATTTCAACTAATGATCATTCAATTTTGAGCATTGGGACACAGCCACACCATAGTTATGATGTCAGTCCATGTGTTTGGTCTCTAACCTGTACAGTACTGTAAGCAAAGTATCAGCAAATCTCAAAGTCAACACATGCAGCAGAACTAAAACGTTTTCTATACATCAGAATGGATTTTTTTAATATATAGATCCAGGTCTATCTACTTTGGCAAATGTCCTGCTGTCAACCACCAGAGAACCACATTTGTGAGGTTTTATTTATTATTTTATTTTTATTTATTTGAATTTAAACTGAACATACTGTAATGATATGGTACATTTACATAATGTAACCTTTTGATTCTATGAAGGGGAAAAAAAACGACACCAAAGTCTGTTCCATCAACCTGAGAGCAGTTCAATGCTCAACTACATGTTGGAGCGACTTCAGGAAGCAGCCCGGTCACAATCTGCCCCACTCAGGGTCAAAGGGCGTCCGAGGACGGATGCAGGATGCCCCTCTGACACAATGTGGTATCGCAGGGAGGCGTGTCATAACACGTCTGACCTGCCGTCTGACACCTGCTGTCATGACAGGATATGAAGCCACAGAGGCGATAGTGGACTGACATGATGTCTCGTTGTAATCACTCGTTACCTGTTTGAATGCAACCACTTATATAATCCAGATTAAGAAAGTCATAGAAAGTGATTCCTGGGAATCTGTGTGTAATCTGAACATCTGTAATCATTTTTCCAGGGACAGTTTGGGGTTGAGGGAAAATGCATTACCTGGGTAACACGCCTGTTTTTTCAAAATAAAAGTTCCTGCGCTGAAAAAGGGTTTGAATGGTTTCTGCTTTGAAAATAACCTGAAGTTAAAATCTGATTGGTGGTTCCAGGTGAGATGTTGAGGATCATTCATGAAGATGTTCTCTCTCCACAGCTCCTGTTCAAGTACGACCTGGTGAAGTACGACATGGAGAAAGACGAGCCAGTGAAGGACGAGAGAGGTTTCTGTCAGCCGGTTCGAAGAGGTGAGAGAGAACCTGCTCAGTCATTTATATTACCATTTAAACTATTAGTGATGAAAAACAAACATGTGTTCTTCTCCTCAGGGGAGACGGGACTGTTGCTATCCAAGGTCAACGCCCTCAGCCCCTTCTTTGGGTACGCAGGAAGTAAACAACTGACGGAGAAGAAGCTGATGAGAAACGTATTTGTGAAGGGAGACGCTTATTTTAACACTGGAGACCTGATGGCTGAAGACCAGGGCTTCATCAGTTTCAAGGACAGAGTGGGAGACACCTTCAGGTGAGAGCTGATATGTGCATTCTCCTCTGCTGGGCTAATACAAGCTTTAGCCTTTACCTCGTTTTAATACTTCTTTATTTGATTGACTCATTATGCCTTGATATCCGTTGTTTATTTATGAGAATTTCTTATTAAAATATATCTTTTTGGGAAAAGTTGAACCAGTTATTTTACATTTTTAGATCATTTAAATGATCATTAATAATAATTAATAATGATAAGTATAATTTATTTCTTTACAATCGTATTTTTTATTGGAAAAAAATAGATTAATTAAAAAAATATATATATATTGTGGCCTTAAATCAGAGGGTTAGCTCTATACTCCACATGTGTTGATAAATAATACTTTGAGTGTTTTTAGCTCCACAAGTGAAACTTGTTTTTCAAGAGAAGTTGAGCAAAGGTGACATTTGTTATCAGGCTCCTGTTCCACCAATCAGCAGCAGGAGGTGGTTCTGTACCAGAACATGTATCCTCACTGTACCTCATATGTTTAATTTATGAAACTGTTTCATTAAGAACTGTTTACTTTGTAAATATCACTTTCACGTCTATAGAAGAAGAACAGCAGCTCATGCTGAAGTCAAATGAAATCACACCATGTTCCTCATGTTGGGCCTGAAAACAGCATCTCTCCCTCATTCCAGGTGGAAAGGTGAAAACGTGGCGACCACGGAGGTGTCAGACATTCTGGGGCAGGTGGATTTTATACAGGAAGTCAACGTGTACGGAGTGGAAGTCCCAGGTATGTTTACATTCTGTTTGTGTTCACCTGTTGTTTTATCCGCGTTGATAAATGAGTGTTAACGAGGTTATCGCCTGTCAATCGCACTGTCACAGCCAGCTGCTTCAAAATGCTTCATTTGCATACGTAAACACGCGCCTGCAGATAACACAGAGCCGACAGGGAACATGTGAAATTATAACACGTGTGTGTTCACAGGACACGAGGGCAGAGCCGGAATGGCCGCCGCGATCCTCCGACCCGGTCTCTGCTTTGACGGTAACAAACTGTTTGAGCACGTGATGAGGGATTTACCCGCGTACGCGCATCCACGCTTCATCAGGATCCAGGTAATCAGCAGCCATTAAACCTGTGGGTGTTTAAAGGTGCAGTGTGTGAGATTTCTGTCATTTCTGTCACTTCTAAAATTATGACAAAACAATTACATACCGACATTTTCATCAATTTATTGTCATCTAAATGTTTTATTTTTTTCCATTACCCTTAAATTAACCCATAAATGTGTATTTCCACGAGGAGTGGATCCTCTCTATGGAGGCCGCCATGTTTTTACACCAGTAAAAGTGGAGGCACTAAACATCTTTTGAGTTTTAATGACAACTGAAGTCGACCACAGGTTCTCCTGCGTGTTCAGAAGGGTGATACAACATGCACGTTCACCTCTAGAGGTCACCAAATCTTACACACTGCACCTTTAATACATATGTTAACCAAATCTCACCTCAGAGTGAACTGTTGTGTGTTTGCGTTGCTAGGAGACGATGGAGATGACGAGCACCCTCAAGCAGCAAAAATTCCAGCTGGTGAAAAGAGGCTTCAACCCCGCGACCATCTGTGAGCCTCTGTATTTCCTGGACTACCGGGAGAAGACCTACGTTCCTCTGACAGACTCCATATATCAGAGTATCCTCAGCGGAGACTTCAAGCTATAGAGTTGACTATTAATGAGACTATATATATATTTATTTATATATATATATATATATATATACAGTCAGAATGTATGAGGTGTAAAGGTGTAGTATACAGGGAAAAAAAGTTTTCTACAAATCCTGCATCTTACACCTTTAAAGTAAATGTCACTGTGTCATCTCCTCATCCGAACCCTCGAAAAGGCCTTATCTTCTGGATGGAAACACACATTCCAGACTTGCCACAAACGAATGAAAGTAGTAATGAATGTGAATGTGAATATATTTCAATATATGAAGAAACAAACAAATTGAAAATTGTTTTTCTTACTGGAGGAATGAATGAGACGTGAGGACGTGTCCCACAGTATTCTGACCAATCCCTGTGTTTAGTTTTGATCTATTTAAATCGACTACAGCATATTCTGTGGGAGATTTCGGTGAAAACACTTAGCCATGTTTTTTATTTTTGTATCTAATTTAAAGCTGTGAAAGTTCTGATTCTGTGACTTAATTTGTTTTATTTGTATTTTATTTTCTGTCACCTGATATAAATAGTATAATTACACATGCTGCTGCTGCATTTCTTCACTGACAGATCCACACTGAGCTTTCTTTTGTACCCGTCCACAACAGAACCCAGTATCGGTTCATTAGACTGAGTGGGCTTCATGGGTCATGCTTACTAATATCTTTGCTTCTACTGCCACCTACTGTCCGCTCACTGACAGTGCAGGCAGTCTGAGCCTCATTAAACAGGTGCACTGAAAGGAAATAAATGTCAGTTTCACTATGTAACATTTATTTTTGACTTTTAGAATATGAACAAAAATTCAAAGTTTGTGACGGTACCTATAAGGACACCGGTGTTGAATGCAGAGCAGCGCCACTCGTCGTACCCTGTAGTCACAGCATGTAAACAGTTGACCAGCAGATGGCACCAGACTGCAGTCAGAGTGAGGAGCTGCTCATCTCCCTCAGTGACACTGACGTTTTATTATCACATTATGTGGATACATTGTCATGTGACATGTATTCTGCTCTGAAATATTTGATTCAACTCCTGGATTATTTCAAAGATGAGCATGATGAAGAAGTTTAGGGGGAAAACAAACTTCAATGCAAACAATGTTGCAATGCAAAGCTACGTATTGGGAACTGTTATTTCTGTAACTGTTCCTTTATTAGTATATGGACGCCCTGATAGAGCCACACCCGCCCTCTGGCCACCTCTTGTTCCGCCTCTGTACATTAAGAGGATTCTGGAAATCATCCCGTGACCCCCTTTGGGCCTCTCCTGACCCCCCGAGTGCCCGTGACCCCCCCACATTGGTCACCCCTGGTACAGTACAAAGTGTACTCAAATAGCTTTGATAAAAGGAATGTGTTGATACATTTGTTTGTTATGAGCTGGACAGAGAGAGAAGAGAGCGGAGATAAGAGGAGGCGGAGCCAAACCAAGGACAGGAGAGGATGACAGCTCAGACACATCCATTCATCAAGGTGAACCCATGATGTGTAAATCATCAAAAGCTGAATCTGGTCCTCTCGGCTGGACAGGGGTGGAATTTGCCTGCAGCCGCCCTGTGTGACATTCGAATGGCCAAAGATCACCATCAATATTGATATGCATAATGTTTATTGTTTACTTTTCAAAGTTCAACCAGTCGGCGCTCCATGCTCCAGCTGAAAGGATAAATGCTGGCTGTGCTGCCGCCTGTGTACGATGACAACACACACACACACACACACACACATGTGTCCGTACAGAGAGAGAGAGAGAGTTCAGAGGCTTTGAGAGGAAACTTTCCACTGAAGTGGGCGTGGCCCATCCTCTGTGGATAGAACCATAGGACCTTTGTGCATCAGCTCGGGGCTCTGAACATATTGTCACCTGCATGTCCTGTCTGTGATGGTAACTCTCCTGTTGTGTGTATGCTGCAGTGTTCCGTGTCCACTCACGGGAGGGGGAGGGGCTTCCTGCAGTGCTCTGACTCCTCTGCAGAGTCAGTGATGAAAAACAGATTCCCCTAAAAAACGCATGGTCACATTTTACCTAATGTAAGAGATGGGAAAATAATGATAATATGAGCGAGCCACGTGTGAGGCCTCTGCCACACAGGTGGACAGACGTAAACAAGCGCTTACGCCTGATTTCACTCATACGGTGTGAGAAAATGAGATGTGTTTTGTTATTGATTTAATCGTTAATTCAATTAAAGTGTCAATAAATGTCGATGCTATCATAAGAGACTTTCCACATATGGCGATGTGCAATCGAATTCAATAAGCCAATAGGCGAATCTGATGTTCAGAGCATCAGATTCTAGTGACATGGTTGAGAATGGCATTAATGCAAAGAGCTGCAGGTGAGCAGCAGCAGCAGCAGCAGCAGCAGCAGCAGCAGCAGCAGCAGCAGCAGCAGCAGCAGCAGCAGCAGCAGCAGCAGCAGCAGGAGGCCTTTAACTCCAGATCTCTGCCTCATTAAGGACAAAGGATTTTCTGTCACCGTCAATAAACATTTGTTGTTGTTGTTGGTGTGTCAGTGTAAACATGAGAGTGTAGACTCTCTTTATACAGTAAACATATCCTTATCTATCTGTTTATTTATTCATTTATTTATATTGTGATACAGAAACATCCGACCGAACGTCGTCTATCGGGGAATAACCCAACAACCTACTGGTCGTGATGGGGTGGAGGTCAAACGTGCATGTTTGGTCCAAACACCTGAAACCTCTCACCTGCTCTTGGCACTTCATGACGTGCTGGAGGACTTGTCCTCTGACCAGAGGTTCGGGTCAAGGTTCGATTCCCTTCCTCCCACCACTTCTTGCTGAGGTGCCTTTGGGCCAAACGCTGAACCCCCACACTGTCCCATAGCTGCACAGTATGACTGTGTGTGTGTGTGTGTGTGTGTGTGTGTGTGTGTGACTGACCAGGTGGTGTGGTTGTCTTACAGCTCGTATGCACATGAATGCAGACATGTTAAAGTGGGCGTGGCTTTGTGGTGAGTGACAACAGCTCCTCTGTGTTTGGGTGAAACTGACTATTTGTTTACAGTGAAAACCACCTGAGGAACAATTCAAGCGTCCTGACCCTGAGGAGAGTCTGTGATACTGCAGCTTTAAAATGAGTCGCATTTTAAAGGTACAGTGGGAACAATTTCGGTCAGTTTCTCTCGGTAGATAATTAATTATAGACTTTTTCATGACTGTATAATCACCTTGATTTAGGATTTGCTTTTTAAACTTATTGCCCTAAAATGAGCCCTTTAATAAAAACATTTTCAGGAGCAGGTTCGCCCTATGGGGGCTGCCATGTTTTTACAAAAGTCAAAAGTGGACGCACGAAACATATTTTGAGCCTAAATGACAACTATCGCAGGGTGAGCTGATGGATACAACACGCAGCCTCACCACTAGATGTCACCAGATCTTACACACCGCACCTTTAATGTACACGTTGATGCTATGCATGGGTCTGATTCCAACTCAAAGTCACGTCTTGAAGGAGGACACATGCTACAGCTCATAACCACAGGAAGCGCAGCAGAGACGTTACATAATGGAAGTCACAGTGATGATCTCATTAAGTGGATTATCTCCCACGGCTGACGAGCAGGAGAATCTACATGGGGGGCGTCTGACCTTCCACACTGCTGTGTAAAATATATAGTGGGGCCTGTCACAGTGGGACTGTCACAGTGGGACTGTCACAGCGTGACGTCCCGCTGGCCCTGTGTCCGTATGTCAGGCGTGTGCAGTCCAGCGTCCCTCATCTCCAGCTTGTCGTGTCATTGTCCTTCAGATGAGATGTGTCCGTCCCATCTGTCCAACATGACTCCTCGATGAGCGCGACACAAGACTTAAAGGTGCAGTGTGGAAGACGTTGGTCATTTTTGTCACTTCTCAAAAAATATTACAAAACAATGACATGCTGACATTTTCATGAATTTCTAATCACCTATATGTTTAATTTTTTCCCCCATTACCCTAATATGAGGCCATATTTACATGAGGAATGGGTCCTCTCTACGGGGCGGCCATGTTTTTACTGTAGTAAAAGTGGACGTACTAAACATTTCTTGAGTTTTAATGACAACTGAAGTCGACCATACGTTCTCCTGCATGTTCATGAGGGTGAGGTGATGGATGCGACATGCAACTTCACCTGTAGAGGTCACCAAATCTCACCCGCTACACCTTTTAATAGGCTTCTTACATCATTTACACGTTACATATTTGTATGTTATGAATGCAACGTAGCTGGACAGACCTCTGTCATGACTTCATCGTGAAAGGGCGTGTTGTCTGCAGGCAGATGTGCCCAAAGCTGAGTGTGTGTTTTGCTCAAAATAAAGCGTGGGGCAATAAGACGCAATGTGTCCCCTGTGATCTTTGCCTGCTGGAGGCTGCTTGTTGTTTCTGAAACAGACAGTTTACACAGTGACTGTGTGCGGAAGCAGCTGTTGTGCCAGCATGAGTCATATTGTCCTGCACTTTCTTGGTTTTTGTCACCATCAACTCACACTCTACTTTATGACGTCATCTGTGTGACACCAGTACTCAAGAGTTAATGCAGTGCAAAGTCATCCAGTCCTTTGAAAGGTTAAAGAGACGATACCCGATACAGACACTGTAGCTGCTCACACATGGTATTAACATACACTCACTCTATGCAAATACTGTATGTACAGAAAGAAGGTGTGTGAAACCTTTTAGGACTGTAGGGGGAGCTCTGCACTTATACTTCTTATGAAGTGTTAAAGGTTAAGGGGCCATTTTGAGAGAGAGAGAGAGAGAGAGAGAGAGAGAGAGAGAGAGAGCTAGAGATTAACATTTGCAAATCTTTTAAATCAATTTAACTGCAAAATTACATGTCAAAGTAGTGAATATTGAGTATTGATACACATATTTAGAAATATATTCTCTATATATTGGACACTAAACAAAACTGTGCCCCTTTCAAAGTATTGTAAATACATGATGCATACATATATATATGCTTGAAGAGGAAAAGATATATCGACATAAATATATCGGGACGTTTTGTCAAATATGCGTTGCCCTTTTAGAAAACATTGCAATGTATTTTCAAGGATATTTTTGTTCCATAAGGAAGTGGAATTCTAGGTTTGATGTGTTTCACCTATTGCTAAAAATGTGATTGGATACATATACCTTATTTGGGAGGCAGTGGCTCAGTGGTTTGAGCAGTCATTTTGCTTTGGAAACAAAGGTCACTGGTTCGAATCCCACTTGGACCCTGCTGAAGTGTCACTGACTATGTGGACTGCTAGAAATACCCCGTCTCCCAGAAAACTGGAGTGACAAGTGGCTGAAGATGACATGACATACACCTTACATGCTGTCCCTTGAAATCATCCTTTGATCTGCCTTTTTTCTTTGATGTGTCTGATGATATAAGTTCTGCGCCTCTGTTTACTGTTCTGATTTCTGCCATCGGACAGGAAACAATCATCTCAGCTCAGGTGTGGTGAGTGAACCTCTGGTGTGGTGCGTGGGCCTGTTGGTGCAGTTTCACCCAGCCCCCCCCTCCCCACCCATCCCTCCTCCTCTTCCTCCTCCTCCTCCTCCTCCTCCTCCTCCTCCTCCGCCCAGTCTCTTCCTTCCTCAAAGTCACGCCCACTTTTTGGGTATTGTGATGTACTCTCGCGACACTTCCCTTCCCGGCAGTGATGCCTTCTCGCGTGGCCCCGGACAGCGGAAGCCCACCCTTTTGTGATGTCGACTACCGTGTGTATAATACCAGCGAGAGCAGCGCTGAGAATCTAGGCGGAGCTGCGGCAAGGTCGACGACAGCATCCCGCTTCGAACCGGAGGAAGACGAGGCACAGAGACGGGATTAAGTCCAGAGAGTCCGAGCTAGCGACGACCGCCGGAGGAGTTTGGGCTCCACTACCTGAGAGGAAGAGGGAGAGGAGTGGCGGAAAGTTTCCGGCGTGTAGTTCCATGTTGAGTGTTAGCTAACTGGCTACCTTCCACTTCACTCACTCTCCCACAGTCCGCGCGACGCCCTCCCTGCTCTCAGCGGCGCGCGTGGCGTGTTCTTCACCGTAGCGGGACCACACTTCCATGTGTCACGGGCGACTGGTGGACTCTTTCGCTTAGCGTTCCCGGGGCCATCGTGGGTTTTTAACTGGTGTTATTTGGTGCCATGTCTGCGACATCCGCGCCCTCCACTCCGGCGGAGACTGTCGCCCCAGAGCCGGATTTCCTAGCCCCAGATGCGGGTCAGAAACTGCCTGGTCCGACTCCCAGTCAGAGCCGCTTCCAGGTGGACATTGTGGCGGAGGCAGCGGGGGCCGCCGAGGATAAGTCGCCGAGCTCCGATGCCTCATCCGCGGCCACCTCCAATGATAAAACCCCTCCCCAGGAGAGCCAGGGTGCTGACCCGGGGGCCAGCGGGGAGGAAGCTAAAGGACGGTTCCGGGTGGTGAATTTCGCGGATCCCAGCGCGGAGGGGAGCGCGGCCTCCCCGGACGCAGCGCCGGCGGACGGGCTCCAGAACGGGGACACGGTCATGAGCGAGACCAGCTTGCATTCATCCACGGGGGGCCAGCATCACTACCACTACGACACCCACACCAACACCTATTACCTGAGGACTTTCGGGCACAACACCATCGACGCGGTCCCCAACATCGACTTCTACCGGCAGACCGCTGCTCCCCTCGGGGAGAAACTCATCAGACCCACCCTGTCGGAGCTGCACGACGAGCTGGATAAGGTAAAGCATGTCTCCCACGAGCCGTGACGACACGGACCCACTCACAGCTGTCATAGTTTGTTGTCATTACGATCTAATGTGTTCTGACTAAAATAGATTCACAGCAAAAAAAACAACAAACTTTTATTTTGAAGTAATCGATCACCACACTTGTTCTTGGGTATGGACTGTTCACTTTACTGCTTATTCTCTTGGCTACAATTTAACATTCGTGTTTTTATTAAAGAATAGAATCATTGAATTCATCTCTTTAGAGGAAACTCCATGGACAGAGTGTACAAACAGTTACTGATGATGAAGATGGTACTACTAATAATAGGGATGTTAGTGATCATAATAAATGCATATACATCTACACATATCAACATAAGCATCCATGCACACACATACACACCCTTATAGTAACATACTCACGTTAGAATATGTGTATGTGCATGGTTCAGTTACACTTATACAAATAACCATATCCACAAATACAAACAAGAAATAATGCAATCATTACCATATTTACTCGTAGATCACAGCAGAAGAGAAGAGTTTATATCAGGAAAAACTAAACATGTTTGAAAGGGGAGGGTGGATGACAGGGGGACTCGTGTGCAACATGAAACTTCACCACTGGATGGCAATAAATCTTTCACACTGCAGCTTTAAAATATATTGCAGGCTGCTGTAGCTGGTCATTCTATGTCCAGACGTGTGTGTGTGCATGGAAATAGATGCATGTGAGATATAGTTGAACATGTGATTCAATACCATGGTCATTACTGGGACCGGGAACTTAAACCGGACCCAGACACACGCTGGGTTCACAGGCCAGAGTCTCAGTTCTGATCTCAGGTCATGCCTGTGGTTTTGTGGAAGGCTGTTGTCTCTGTGCTGGCATCTACTTCTACTCCTGACTCATAACCTGGAGTATGTAGGCTGTTACTCTGCACACTTCCAGCCCACTGGTTTACTTGGCAGGCTGACGGATTTGCTCTGGCCCAGTGGTGAAGCTGGGTATTGCAGCTGAGTTCCCATCCGATCTACAAATTCATTTAGCAGACGCCTCTATCCAAAGTGACACGCAGGTGAGGGTGGATGGAGAGGTTGGGAATTGAACCCCTGACCTTTATATGCATTCAACACACACACTCTACCACTGAGCTTCACCCACCTGACTTGGTCTTACACAACTCTCAGTCTGTCGGCAGGAAGTAGATGCTTTGCTGCTCCCGTGTGTACGATTTAGATACTGCTCCCACCGATTGTGACCATTCCACAGGAACTCATCTGAAGGTCTTCTTTAAAGAGGCTGCCATGTGTTTATCGTAGCCTTGGATGGTCAAACTAAACACTTACAGAGTTGTAATGATAACTGAAAGCTTTCTGAGAGTCCTCGTCCTCAGGTGATTGCTGTAGAAGAAGACTTGGCTGACGTAACCGTCAGAGCTCTGCGTCTCTCCTCCTGTTCAGGGAAGTGGAGCGTTTATCTGACCCTGAGTCCACTTCAAATTGTCAAGGTCAGATTTGGATAAACTTCAGGCCTAAAGAATCAGCAGAGGTTTTTGCCTGTGCAGCAGGGAGCAACGTCAGCACTGTGAATATAGATCATTCATCAAAGGCTATGTGTCATATTTGTTCACCATTTTAAGAATAACTCTTCCCCAACACAAATGTTTTCTTGTTGTGCTTAGTCCAAGATTATTGCACAATGCAAGTGGTCACATGGTGACCGCGTCTATATGGGCCACATTCCAGCACTGGCAGTCAGCGGCTGGAGCTTTAAATAAAGAGGCTGGCTTCAATCATTGCTGAGTCAAAGAAATACAAGCACAAGTATAGTACTTAACACTCTTCTCATTGTTAAACGTACAGTTAAAGATGTAGTGCGTAGGATTTGGTGACTCCACTCAGTCGGTCTATCAAAGCAGTCTGGGGCTGAGCCCGTTGTAACTTTTATTAGACGTGAATCAAAAGCTTCTTATGTTGTCGTTGTTATTGACCTTGTTTCAGTTTATCATTGTGTTCAGACTGCTCAAATATCAGACTGTTGAGGGAACGTAGAATGTCATGTTCACATTCCACACAGAGAGATAAGACTGAGAATGAAATCAACACATAAGCAGCGGGATTATTTCAAAGAAAAACAGCCTTATTTTTCTTCTCATACACTTTTTGTACTTATAACATCTGACTCAGCATTTTCCAAATATTTGTATTTTATCTCGAGCAAAGTTAAAGCGCCGGGTCATCTCTCCTACTCTGAGGTCAGGGTGTGAGTGATGAGATCGTTCCTTCAGATTCACAGCTTTGAGGTATGCTGTTGCCATGGGTAAACTATGACTATAGTTTGTACATTTATACAGTTTATATACCCTCAAGAATATTTTTTGTCAATCTTTGATAAAAAAAAAGAATATTTTGTTAATGTAATGTAAAGAATTTACTTTACATTATTATTATTATTATTATTAGTATTATTACTATTATTATATCAATTCTGTCAGATAGATAGATACTGTATTTTTTGCTGATTTGGTTAAATATAATCAGACAGTTGGGGTATACGGTTTGATACCCCAGAATTGTCAATGTAAATAGTAAACACTGTCCAATATTTCTATCATTTTAAAACTCAAAGATCAGTATCAAATGTCATTGATCCCCAAAGCCCCATTCAACTCTCCAGTGAGTGTATGTGGTTCCATACCTGCTGCCTCTTGTGCCATAAGCCAGACTTGGCAGTGGAACTGGAATGACCATTCAGCTTTCCAGTACACAGGATGTGATGCAACTCCCAATGTATTATGCATGTTGCTGCTTACTGAGAGTAGTAAACACTGCTTGCTGGTATGCATGTTGTTCCTGCACAGGGCTTTGTTAAAGAAGATTCATTCAGATTTCCCCTAATGTTTCCTTGGTTTTTGCTCAGACAGTTAATCCAGATTATCAGCATTAAATAGAGATAAATTCTAGAGTGAATGACCTGAAGCGGACCTGAAATTTGGCCTCTGGCAACATATTGCACACATTTAAACACACTTTAATCTCCCTGAACTTGTTGGACAAGCCTCACTTATGGTAAATCAAGTGTGAATGATTCAAAGAGTCACTTCAGCAGATTATCAGCGGCTTATGTCTTCCAGTGTTGTCACAACCAAGTTGGACCGTAAGCATAAACAAACAGTTTCAACTTGTGAGTGTACGTCATCAACCCTCAGTGACTGACAAGAGTATGGCTGCTCTGTGTATATAGGTGTTGTGTTACAATACCAGGTCAGGTTTTAAGGTGCAGTGTGTAAGATGAGGTGACATCTGTTGGTGAAGTTGCATGTTGTATCCATCACCTCATTAAGGCTCAGAAGCTGTTAAGTATGTTCACTCTGGGCTATTGTAGAAACATGGCTGCCCACATAGAGAACCCACTCCTGATGTGAATATACATATATATATATATATATATATATATATCTTAGGGTAATGTAAAAGCAAGTCAGACATTGAGGTGATTATAACGTTGTGAAAAAATATGAGTATATAATTGTTTTCCTAATCCTACGACAAAAGTCTTCCACACTGCACCTTTAACTGTAGAGGCTTCAGTCTGCTCACCTCCAGCCTCCGATGCATATGACTGTTGTGTCTCCACATGAGTGGAAGGCCTCTGTCCGTGAACTCTGCCCCAGTCAGTTCAGCTGTAAATTAAAAATGGCGGAAAACAATATCCTGCCGGTGTTCTTTAATAACCGAAGCAGCTGATCCCGGGTCCAGCCTTCGAGTGGCAGGTGACGAAAAGCAGGTTTCACATTCTCAAGGTTTCTGTAGCTTACAGAAGGCTCCTGTTGTCGCAGCGTAACCCCTGCTCGTTAATATCTGTCAACTCACGGACAAAGGGGTTTCATTATCTCTATCGTAGCCATGTTATGTATGAAGGCAGCAGTGTGTGGCTCCGTATCTTGGAAGTAGCTTTGAACTCACAAATTCAGGGGCTTTGTGATTGTTTGAAGGTCACAACGACCCTGGAGTTTCTCCTTTCTCCTTTCCACCATTTGATCCCGTTCCACTCTTTCTGCAGCCTGCTCAAATCACGATGTGGAATGGAAATTCCTCTGTAGCATTGACTTTAACCCATGGATTTATTTCCCCTTGTCAATCAATGAGACCTCCAATGAAGCATGAGAGCCGTTAAAGGGAGTGGGTGCCCCTGCAATGCCCCACCTATCCTTAACTGGACCTCGGTCAGCCTTCCTCCTCGGGTGTATTGGTCAGGATGGGACTTGATCAGTGAGGAAAGCAGGGAGGTTTTATGGTCTCGGGAAATCCGGTCCCTGAAGAGGCGGCGGCATCGGCACCAGTTCGCATTAGTCCCATATTGACAGGTCCGAAAAGGAAAAGGGTGACAGGGTGGATTTATTCAGTCCAGAGCAGCCGAGCATAAAGGCACTGTACTAAAATATTGATGTCTCCCTCAATGTCAGTGACAAAGTGCCACTCTGTCCCAGTAACATGTGGCACAGTCGTAAATGATAAAGTGCTTCACACTACATGTCTGTCATCCATCCATTCATACACACAGAGATGTCACTCAGGCCTGTCAACAGAACAAATAAAGTTTGATCTCACTGATAATCCTTTAAATGACCAATGAACGTTCAATCTGCGTAATGTTTAACACTGGGAAGAATTATGAATTGAAATGTTTCCCCCAAAATAAGATAATGATAAAACAAACTTCAAAACGACAGATCAAATGGACCCTCGGTCTATTCTTTATTCTTGCGATCATTATCATTATTACTAATATTATCAGTCTGAGAGTCACTGCATCCTACTTTTCTTATTATCAATGATATGATTCCCATCCTGAGTCTGGTGGATTTGTTTGATGCTGCTTTTTTGATTATGACTAATTCGTAATGACACGTTTTTTTGTATTGTGGTTTGTTTTTCTGCATTTTCAGATATTTCAAAGTGACTGCGTTTATGTTTTTATCACACAAGTGCATCCTGATGAACAGCCTGTTGAGAGGTGCCCTTGTGTCCCTTGCATGCTGCTCTCCACATTGTGTGTGTGTGTGTGTGTGTGTGTGTGAGTATGTGTGTGAGCCCCTCCTCCATCTAATAGAGCTGAGTGGGTGGGCAGAGCCCCCCCCCCCCCCCCCCCCCCCCCCCCCCCGCAGGGAGCAGCCTGACCGTGAATGGAGCTGCGTGACTCACGTATTGTGTATGAAAACTAAAGTGTAACGACCCCAAGAATAAGTTATGAAGAGTATCTTTATACATTGTGTAATATCTATATATATCTAGTAACATCTGTGACTTTGATACATACAAAGTACTTTATCTACCACACTATGGCTTCTTAACCATAACAAACGTAAGATTATAAGTATTTTCAGTTTACAGTTGCTTGGTCCAGAGTCTGAGCCAAGGCCTTTATTTGAGGTGCCTGCTGGTATCTATTAGTTTCATACTTTAATGTAATTAGGGTAAAATACTTTTGTATTAAGTTCAGTTTGAATGTGCCACTACGAATTGATTATCTCTGTTAGAAAGATGCCTTGCTGTGTGCGTTTTATTGTTACACTCTGTTTACTTGTAGTTACTATGGCAACCGCGTCAGTACTTGGAGATGAATTACCATCCTGTCTTTTTGAAACCAGAAATAACCAAACTGGACAAGTGGGGTTGATTGAAACAGACACACTTAATGATGGCGATTAAAGATAACGATAGTATTCACACACAACTGTCTCCACTCACCGATCCAGATGTGAGACCACTTACAGTTTGAGTGTTATTCCATCAGTGCAGCTCAGACTGACGCTCTGCTCCGGTGCTGCTGAGCTCAGCACTTCACAGAGCACACACACTATTTTCACTCAGGGGCTCCGTCATGGAATTTGAGGTGAATGTTGACATCTCTCTTTCAAATTCCAACCCCACTGGTATCGGGTTGCCCAGGAAACACACGACCATAAAGGGGCACGGTCACACTGGGAGACAGACGAATGAATACATTAAGAAAGAATGCCAGCGTCAACAAAACAGATGCATATATTAGAATGAATTATAAATTAGATATGGACATTAAAAGTGATCATTGAAGAGTTTGGGTATAATAAGGTTTTACAAACGTATGATCGCTCGACTCAGTGAAAGAAAGGTATAGAATTCTGTTTTATTTGGCATCTCGGGTGTAAAACTGGACATGGAGACGTTTTGAACTGATCCCATGTCCAACACCAAGTAACCAACACAGTGTTTACATCTGTAAGGACCTGTCCTTGTCTCACCACAGGGAGACGGCGCCGGTATTCAGTTCCTGTCAGTTCCAGCCAATAAGAAAGTGGACTCTTCCATTCCTCAGATCTTCACCTTGAACTCGGGACACCGTGACAATGAGGACCTCTGTTTGCGTAGATCAGTTCAGGCGCTGCGTGACGTGCGCGTAGTTAAGGATGTTGGAGGTCAGGTTGACAGCAGTGGCCCCTCCCCCTGGCTCTGTGTGTACCAATCAACTTCCTGTCGCATCATAGTTTTGCATCATGGAAAACCCGGCAGATGTCCTTTATACGCATGTTTACAAGGGAGCACATGTGTTTGTGTGCAGATGCTCCAACCACATGGCAGGATGTGCCGACTGTATATTTTTGTATTCCAAACAAACTTCTTTTTGTGGCCCACATTTCTACATGTGTTCTGCATCTTATTAGGGGAAAAAGATCTTGCTTTTAACCTTCAACACTAAATGAGAGAGCGCGATTACAGGGGTGAAAGTAAATAACACGGTAGCTAAAGTCTGCTACACCTCACCCTCCAGCATCCAACTGCTCTTATTCAGGCTCCATTCACAGATGCCGTTTCCTTACCGAGCCACAAAGCTCCTCATTGTCTGCAGGTGCTTCGCTTGTCACGTCTTTCACATTAGCGCCAGAGTCAAAACGGTAATTTGATCCAATTCCAAAACAAGGATCTCCGCGGTGTAAGGTCGGGCCGTTTCTCCTCTGTCAACAGGCCACAGTGGGCAACAGGGAATCAGACTCTGGGAGAGTTTGTGCACATAAAAGAATAATGAAGTAAATGGTGGGAGGTTTGTCCGTACAATGGTGAGATGTTTGAGGAAGGCGCCATCCGATCATCTCTTACTGCTGGAACCACGCAGGGAGCCCGAGAATCAAGTGTAACTAGAAGTCGGTGCAACTCCTGTTAAACCCAGAACCTCAAACAATAACAAATGAACACTCTGTCGTATTTTATAAACCGGATAATCACTTGTCAGATGCAACATTTTAAACCACACCTAAAGTGAGTAACTTTCAGCATGTGGCTTTTAATCCAGAAGTGCTCAGATTACGTAAGAGCACACACAATCCTCTGTTCAGAAAGTAAGTGACTGCAGTGAGGTCTGTTTTTCCGTGATGTGGCGAGCTGCTCCCGCCTCACTGACACAAACAGGAGCTGTATTTATTTTTTGATTAGCTGTAGCGTCACTGGACTTGATAATTTTCTGCTTCATTAATATACAGCCAGGAGCCTTGTTTTTCCTCCCGGTGAATGAAAGTCTGTCCTAAAGTGTTGGTAAACCGTGTTTGGACAAGTTTAACTTCCTCTGTATCTGGCGGCATCGTTCTCAGTTTTGTAGCAGAGCCTTTCATGGCGAGTTTTGGTACAGTTTGCGCTGCCGTGCTGAGCTCGCTCATTGTCGCGCAAAGCCGGCCTTTGTGTTGCTTCAGCCATGTAGATGATGTCCACTAACTCATCCTGTGTCGTCCGCATTGTCCTCTGGACTGTATGATCTGTAACTCACAGACAAGTTGTCTTTAATATGAGATAGATTTGGTTTGACTTAACATTGATGATGAAGGTAAGCGAGAGGAGGCCAAAGAGCAAAAAACCTGTTCTCATATCTTCACGTGGAGCTGCTGTGGTCATGTGGGAAATGAAGTTCCACATTCACCCGTCACCATGGTAACGGAGACAAATCTGAACAGATTGGCCGAAATGAGGAAGTCTACTTCATGAAATATGAATGACTATCCCGGTCCCAATCGTAGCATTTTCGAATAGATTTGGCAAATAAATGAGGAAGCCTGACCATCATTTCTGTCAACTGCCATAAAGCGAGCGGCACTTTGCAGCAGGCTGCAAACATGCGAAGGGGTTTGTTTGGTGGTCTCCTGTGGGACCCCTCCATGTGGCTCCTGTTACAGAGCCTGTCTGTCATCCACCGCCGCCTGTGGACTATCTGATGGGCTCAGATCTCCAAAGACTGAATGATGCAATGAAATAAAGCTGGTGTAAAAACGAGTGACCATCAAGAATGATGACAGAAAAACCAAGCAGATCTTCTCTCTAACAGCTCTGAGCGTTCATCGCTGGAACGCTGCAGTTTTGCTGAGTCCCTGAAAGGAGCCAGGCAGATTATTCAAGTTGACAGATACTGATGAAGATTAATTACAGTATTATAGTTTTGTCTTTTGAACACGACAATCATTGATGAGTTAATATGACTGAAAATAATCGGAGTTGATTTCTGTTAGCTCATATTCTCGATTCAGCACTACAGCAATAATAATATTAATGGTAATATTCTATTTATATTATATAGGATCACTGGCCCAGACTTTACTAATGAGCACAGTTCTCTCTCTCTGTCCTCGTCAGTGGACATGGATCCTGAGGGCACACTCTCTTCACATTGATTACCAGGACAGAGCGATATCATTACATTTCCTTTCCTCTGCTGTAAAATGACACAGTGAAACAGGATCCATAATCCAAGGTCGTTCATAACCCGAGGAAAATGTCTGAACGTGCATTCGGACGCCACATGTTTAGTCATGGGAATGGATATCATACGTTTGAACAATCGCTTCACAGAAGGAAGTGATTGGAGTTTTGGAACTCGTATTTGTTCTGGTCGCCGTCCTGTAGATCAAGTTGTGGCTCCGCGCAATTATTTGTTTTAGCCCTTCTTCCGTTTGAGGTCACATGAGAGACATGGGGTTGCGTTCACTGCGTTTGAAGGAGGAATTTTAAAAGAAAGAATTTCTGAACTTGGAATTATGGCGGGAAATGTCTGAAAAGTCTCGTATCTTTGTGTTCCGAGCTGATTTTTGAAACCCCTGTAGTTCTTGACACGTCTGCTCGGTGGTGATGAAGTCTTCTAATAGTAGTGTGTGTGCCTCTGTCGATGGAAATCTTTCCAACTCTGGCAGCCTGTCAATCGGCCTCAGAGCAAATATGAGATTAAATAAGCTTTTAGTCATTCTTTTGTCAGATATAACTATTTTCCATATTCTTGGTCCAGTTTTGTGTTTTTAACCAAAGCTGAAAAATGAGTTTATTTTGTGTTTGGCAGCAAAGTCAGTCAGGCAGAAATCAGGAGATCTGTGGTGTCTATATTAATCCCTCCTGTCTGGATTCTGTTTATGTCCGAAGAAAATTATGAAAAAAAGTTTATTGACTGAAAAATGCCTGGATCCAGGACATGTGCTTTTATTTTGGTACTTTATTGGATGTGACTCCTCCCACAGGCTCCCTTATCATCCACTATGAGGGAGTGTAAGTAATGCTTGGTCTCCTGGGTTGACCTGGGAAAATCTCTTATCATTCTAAGTCTTAACTCTCAGCCTCCTGACTCTTAATGGTCGTGACTGATTTAAGTGTTGGATGTTCTGAGACGTTCACTATTTGTACATTCCTCTTGGCTATTGGAGGAAACGTCAGACATCCTGTTTTATTCCCAAGGTCATTAAAGGTGCTATAAACGTGGAGCAGACAGTGGAGTGTGTGTACGCAGGAAGGCGACCAGCAGCATGGCACCATCTTTAAAAGGGAGGAAGGCTTTGTGTTCTATTTAAGTGCTGCAGTAAGGCAGAGGTAGACATCCTTTCTCATTGTTTGGGTCTGTATGGAGAGCCAGTGTTGCCAGGAAATGTTACTCCATCACACACACACACTGACTCTGTCTCTTTAAATCCTTTTCAGGAGGTGATGCTGGTTAAAAGTACTGAGATGTGACATGAGGAACTTAAGGCTGCAATAAACAATCAATTCCACGATCAACTCATAATCAATATCAGCATATCTGTCGTGTTCCAGAGTACGATTTGAACCTGAAGATGCATTTGTGGAGTTATTTCAACGTTACGGCTTCAAGGTTGCCGTGGCCACCATACATACAATCCAGTTTTCTAGTTATTACCTCTCTGGGTCATAGGGGGGGAAACCGCTGCCTGTATGTCCCATGTTTAATCCTGATTGATTCTTCTACCTTCTAGGAGCCATTCGAGGATGGGTTTGCGAACGGCGATGAGCTCACTCCGGCTGAGGAGGCGGCGGCAAAGGAGGCACAAGATTCCAAAGGAGTGGTCAAGTTTGGCTGGATCAAGGGGGTGCTGGTAAGACACCATCAAACTGATGTTTCATTCGAGCGTCACAACCCTCTGTCCATATAACACGCAGCTGCCTACCAAATAACCCGAGTGGGACTGTTTGAACAACAGAAATACCTGATGTTCAATATGATGAATATGACACAATATGACACCCCATCATTAGTCCAAAATGCATCCAGGTGGAATCGTTGTCCTACTGCTGATTTGTGGGTGTGGCTTAGGTGGTGAGAGGGGTCGTCCTCGGACTCCAGTCGTTCCCATTCCACATACCAAAGTGTCGATGAATGAGTGAAGACGCTTCGATCACATTCCCAGATGCAGTCATGGATACATTATGGGATGTCTGAGTTACTAGTCAAGTGAAAATAACATTCTTAATCCAGATCTCGGGATGAACACAGTCACTATTAGACGACTGGAGCGGGGTTCGGGAAACACGTTGAGCCGGAGCACAGGGGAAAAGATGGCTATCACCTCCGCAACAATAACTCGCAGCACTTGATAAAAGCCACTTGAAAGAAGAAGAAGACGTCATGACGACCAGGTTTATATTACAGAGGAAGTAAAGGACTGTGGTGTCCAAACAAAAGCAGGGTTATAATGTCCAGATGTGTCTTGATATGAAGAATCCATCCTCTGTTGATTTTACTTTGAAGCAGCCCCCTCTCTCTCTCTCTCTCTCTCTCTCTCTCTCTCTCTCTCTCTCTCTCTCTCTCTCTCTCTCTCTTCTCTCTCTCTCTCTCTCTCTCTCTCTCTCTCTCTCTCTCTCTCTCGCTCTCGCTCTCGCTCTCGCTCTCGCTCTCGCTCTCCCTCTCCCTCTCCCTCCCTCCCTCCTCTGTGGTTTAGCCACTCACTCACTAACCTCTGGCTGTGCCGCAAGTCATTCACACTCATCGTCCAAACCCCGAGCCCCAGTGTCAAGTGCCTTCACATACAGTTGAAACTCTGGTGGAACACTTCTCACCTGTGCTCCAACACATGACGTCACTTTGAGCCCAAACTCGAGAGCAGGGAGCGACGGTGTAGATCTGATGATTGTTGAATGTTTGTTTTCATTTCATCTGTCACTGTCACAACTTCTGCTGCATAACTGGAATGAATTGTTAAAGGTGCAGTGTGTAAGGTTTTGTCATTTTTTGTGACTCCCATTGTCTGTCACTGTCATAATCATCTCGATGTATTCTTTTCTTTTACCCTTAAATGAGGCCTTTAATGTATGTTTACATGAGGAGCGGGTCCTCTCCACGGGGGCCGCCATGTTTTTACTGTTTAGGACATTGGATTTACAAGGGTGAGGGTGACGTGTTGGATACAACATGCAACTTCACCTCCAGATGTCACCAAATCTTGCACACTGCATCTTTAAAGTTTATTTCGTCCTCTCTCAATCTTACCCTAAACTGAGAGACAGAAATGATATACTAAACTATAATTGTAGTAAACACGCTCCCTCCCGTGCACACTCACACACACACACACACACACACACAGTAACTGTCCTCCCTCCCCGTAGGTTCGCTGTATGTTGAACATCTGGGGTGTGATGCTCTTCATCCGGATGTCCTGGATCGTGGGTCAGGCTGGAATCGGTGAGTGCAGATTGTTTGTGAAGGACTGACCATCCAGATGACCTCAGATTCCAGCAAGTGACTTGTTTACATTGTAGCTAAGTTTCTCATCCCCGTCCTTCAAAGGCGCTCACATTGTGTCAGGGGACGATGTGAACAATGTGCCTGTGGTTAAACGTGTTACAATGTTGTTGCCCAAGCAAAAGTAGAGTGTGTAAGAATGTTTAGTCATTTCTGTTTCCTCTTTTGTCATGACACTCTGATGAGACAATCGTCTTTTGTTGTTTGTTTTTTTTACGCTGGATCTGTTTAAAACGTACTCATCATGATCATATATAAAATAAGCACATGACAACCACATAAATACAAATACTATTAATGGTATTATACTGGTGTGTCAGGATGATGGGCAGACTACCATGAAACAATCACAGTTCAATATAGATCAGAGAGAAAGCCAGCGTGAAGAGTGAGGTACGCAGAGTGAGATACACAGTGAAGTATGCAGAGTGTGGTACACACAATGAGGTATACAGAATGAGGTACATAGAATGAGGTACACAGAGTGAGCTACACAGAGTGAGCTACACAGAGTGAGGTATACAGAATGAGGTACATAGAATGAGGTACACAGAGTGAGCTACACAGAGTGAAGAGTTAAAGACAAGTTCTTGCCTGAGAGAGCGAGAGCAGAGCCACATGCCTCTTCCATGCACTGACATAACAGCAGCTGAAACTATGAGGTCTGACGAGCTCATATAGCAAATAGCACTTTAAATGTCACTAACACAGATTTGTAGTCCAGCTGGGGAGGGAATGATCACAGTGCACCATTACCTCACATGTGCAGACTGGAGAGAGGCAGACATTTAAAAAAAAAAAAAAAATCCATAACACTTAGGTGCTCACTTATTGACTTTTGAGTTTATTGCATTAACACTTGATGATGTCATCTGGTCAGCCGTTGTTTGTCCGTTTGGTGCAGGGTAAGGGTCGGGTCACATGCCGGGGCAGAAGCATGGCGACCGTCGTGATTATCCAGAATTAGAGCAACGTGAATTCACTCAGGGCTGATCTGACTTTCAGATTCAATTGATCTCTGCAGATGACTTTGAGCAAAGGTGCAGAGGACATCAAACAGTCCGATCCAGTAACTGATATAATGAGCATGTTGATCCGGCACATTGCAGCGACTGAGAGATCCTGAGATGTTTATCAACTCATTTCAAAATTGCACTCATCCAATCCCAGTCTCATAATCAAGTCATACAAAACTGTATACTGTACAATTACAGGTATCAGCATTCCGACTTGATGAGAAATCAGTAAAAACCTTTGCCATTTTTTACACCAACAGTTGTGGGAATTGATGGAGAAATGTGTGCACACAAGTGCAGAAACATAACATCTCTCTCAGAGGTGAAAAAGGAAAAGGAAATCTTAAGGAAACCTGTCTGTTTACATTACAGGTTACAACAAGTTAGCTAATATCTGATTTTTGTCATGACACCACGTCAAATAAAAAACTTTACTTTGGACTTTAATTGAGAAAGTAAAAACCGTACAAGTGAGCATGAATACAACAGTCCCTCACATTCCCCTCATTTTCATTCCTAATGTAGGTGTTTGGTGAAATGAGGTACAGAGAAACCAGTTCTACACCCAGCCACTCTTTACATAGTACATTACAAACCAGTGTGGCACACTGTCTGTATTTACCTACATTGACCCTCAGTGCTCCCCAGTATTTGCTGCTAATTCTCCACTTTGAGGTGAAATATCACCGCACAGTGACACATGTGTCAGACTGCGTGGCTCGGCCCTCGGGCAGCGCTGCTACTTTTCACGGCGCTCTCTCAGCCATTGGGAGCTTCGCTAGAAAACTGTTAACAGAGCTGCACATTCTTTTCACTCTGGAGCCAGGTAAAAGTTTGTGCCACTCTCTTTTTGCAGCTCTCTCCTGTTTGATTGTTGCCATGGCGACTACAGTCACAACCATCACCGGCCTCTCCACCTCCGCCATCGCCACCAATGGATTTGTACGAGGAGGTATGAACTCCACTTCCTTCTATATAATGATGGTCCTGGAGTAGTGAGCAGTTTTTGACTCACCTCCCGATTATTTATTTATTTTTCTGCAGGTGGAGCATATTACTTGATTTCCAGGAGTCTGGGTCCAGAGTTTGGAGGCTCCATTGGTCTGATCTTTGCCTTCGCTAACGCCGTGGCTGTGGCCATGTACGTGGTGGGCTTCGCTGAAACTGTTGTGGAGCTTCTTGCTGTAAGTTTCTCGATGTCATTTGATAGCAAGAAGAAGTTGCGATTAAAGTCTCTAAATCTGACATTGATGCAACCTGCAATGTCTCTCAGGGTGCAGACGCCATCATGATGGATGAAATCAATGACATCCGGATCATCGGCACCATCACGGTCATCATTCTGCTGGGCATCTCTGTGGCAGGAATGGAATGGGAGGCCAAGGTATGTGGCATTCATACGGTGATGCCGACTCAGCAAATGGTGATTGCTGCTCATTGCATTGGTCAGTTGAGGTTAATTCACTGCTTGTATGCTCCCAGGCCCAGATCTTCCTGCTGATTGTCCTCATCACAGCCATCATCAACTACTTCATCGGATCCTTCATCCCTCTCAAATCAAAGGAACCTTTCGGCTTCTTTGGTTATGATGGTATGTTTTTTATATATTCACTCAGTCCAGTGGATGTCAGCTCATAGAAAGACCGTCTCAGTGCTCATGGGACCAATGTTCTCTTTTGTCTGTCAGGTGAAATAATGTGGGAGAACATGGGTCCGGCCTTCCAAGGCGAAACCTTCTTCTCTGTCTTCTCCATCTTCTTCCCTGCGGCCACTGGGATTCTGGCTGGAGCCAATATCTCCGGAGACCTGGCTGTGAGTCATCACTCATCACATTTATCTTCTCATTGACAGAATTTTACGGAATCATCCTGACAGCTTATATATTTAATATTATTATGTCGGTGTGTTGCAGGACCCACAGCTCGCCATCCCCAGAGGAACCCTTCTGGCCATATTGATCACAGCCATCGTCTACCTGGGTGTTGCCGTGTCAACAGGTGCGGTAGCGCTAACCTCAGGAATCTCCATTATGTTCTTGTATGATTTTGTCGCAGATATAAAAAAATCTTTTCCATTCAACAGGCTCCTGCATCGTGAGGAATGCCAGCGGGAACCTGAATGACACCCTCAGTGCCCAGTTCAGGATGAACTGCACTGATGTCGCCTGCAAATATGGTTACGACTTCTCTTCCTGTAGGAGTGAACCAGAGAGCTGCAAGTATGGACTCCTCAGGGACTTCCAGGTACAACACACAGCGCCACATGAGTATGTCGTGTCATTTTCAATCCCGTTGAATCTCCTTAAGTGATTTGCCGTGACTCCTCTGTTCAGGTGATGAGTGTGGTCTCTGGTTTTGGCCCCATCATCAGCGCAGGGATCTTCTCTGCCACTCTGTCCTCAGCTCTGGCCTCGTTAGTCAGCGCACCAAAGGTTTTTCAGGTGACACCAACATTCAATCATCGAGTGACAATGTCGCTGATGTCGCTTGTCTGCAAATGTAATTCTACGTGGTTGTGTCGTGTCCACAGGCTTTGTGTAAAGACAACATCTACCCTGGGCTCAGCATGTTCGCCAAAGGGTACGGCAAGAACAACGAGCCCCTCCGAGGCTACATCCTGACTTTTGGCATCGCTCTGGCCTTTATCCTCATTGGTATGACCTCTTCTTCTCCCACAGTTATTAGATTTTGGTTTCATTTTTGTGTATAGTTATATTTTGGCAGTAAAACCAAGGCGGTGTTCACGGGGGGGGGGGGCTTCCTCTGACAACCTCATGTATATATGGTTATACCATACTCACACATTTTGTTGTTTTCAACCTGCAGCGGAGTTGAACATCATCGCCCCCATCATCTCCAACTTTTTCCTGGCGTCCTACGCCCTGATCAACTTCTCCGTGTTCCACGCCTCTCTGGCCAACTCACCAGGTAAAAACAAAGAGCCAGAAGTCGGTCACAAGATGACAGAGGAACTTATCGTAGCAGGCGTTAATTGCCAATTTTACAAACGTCCCATCATCAGCTTCAGTTGCTGCAGAGTCATGAGGCTTATGGCGATTAACTGTGACTATGATGGGAAGTGATGGGGTTTCAAAGGGAAATGCCCGAAGCACTTAAGCTGCAGATCACATCAAAGAGATCATTAGGTCAGGCCGAGGAGCAGCCAACAGTTCATCTGATGCAGAAGATTTATTTTCTCACTGTAATGTACAGTGAGTCAGATGATCAATGTTTGGGTATCAGTCAGGAAATCAATGGAGGCTGCAGACACAATATAAGGACATAGACATTTTCAGATTCATTTGGAAGTGAAACATATGAGAAGGAAACATATGACAATGATTTTGAAATTGTAAACACCAAATCTAATGAAGAAATAGGACTGAGCAACACGACCAAAATATTGTCTCAGGATATAAATCATCCAGTTACAACATAATCATATGTCTGAGTGTAACAGGTTTTTTTACTCTATCAATTGATGCATCCTGTGTGGTCTCTCTCTCTCTCTCTCTCTCTCTCTCTCTCTCTCTCTCTCTCTCTCTCTCTCTCCCTCTCCCTCTCCCTCTCTCTCTCTCTCTCTCTCTCTCTCTCTCTCTCTCTCTCTCTCCCTCTCCCTCTCCCTCTCCCTCTCCGTCTGTCAGACACACACGCTCACGCACACACACACACAAACACATGTCCCTGCTGGCAGCAGAGAGATGCGTACAGCTTGTCCTTTGTTTAATCAACCTATGTCTCAGACATAGACTTTCTCTGCTGGTGGAGGCACACACACACACACACACATATACACAAACATACGCACCATTATGTGTGTGTGTGTGTGTGAGAGCTTCAGTCTGTTCCAAGAGCAGACACCTAGATCACAGAGAGGGACCCTTCAAAGTAAAAGACAGGGCATATTTCAAAATGTGTTGTTATGACATATTTGTACACAGGCATTTATGTGATATACAATCAAAGAAAAAAAAAGACTCGGCTGTAGAAGAATAAGCTTTAAAAAGCTGAATTAAGATCTGTGCTCTTCTCCCCATTAAAACCCAAGCTCTAGCAGAACTTCAGGTACAGATTCTCTATCTGCTTCTAATTCTTCTAAGTGGGTCATTTGATTACATGGACGTAAATGGTACATTCACATCAGCTGTGTTACACATATACAGACTTTTACCTCAAACTATGAAGTTACCAATTTGATCTCTGGCCTCATCAGGACCGGTTCAGAACCTCTGCATGGTACTGAGAAGAATAGCACCATTAATGTACCCTTTATGTCCAGTCGGTTGTTTTTGACCCTGTCATTATGTTAACCACCCTCAGCCCCACTCTGTCATCACTAATAGTCCTGTAGTCTTGTATTTTGCAGAACCCAGTAAACAAGCGTGACTCCTAATAGCTGACATAATGTTCTGTTGTACAGTCTAACTGGCTGTAACAGTCTAACTCCCCATCCTCTAACCTCTAACTTAACTTTGTCACTGCGGTTTCAACTTTGAAAACCTTGTTTTCAGATCAGACCCCCGCCTCAACGTAAAGTACATCTCCGCAGTTCATCATAATGATTAATGATCAACATTTTAATTTCCATAAAGTGTTTGACTAGCACTCTAAGTGAATTCAATGTTCATAAATGTCCTTTGCTGCTGCTGTTGTTGTTGTTGTTGTTGTTGTGTTCTGACTTGCCTCCCCTGCTGCTGCAGGTTGGCGTCCCAGCTTCAAATACTACAACATGTGGGTCTCTCTGGCCGGAGCCATTCTCTGCTGTGTGGTGATGTTTGTCATCAACTGGTGGGCGGCTCTGCTCACCAACGTCATTGTTCTCGGCCTCTATATCTATGTGAGCTACAAGAAGCCAGGTGACCACTTCACGCGCAGATGCAAAAGTTATCTCTGAAGATGTGTCACGCAGTTTTCAATGCAACGTTTCTACATTTAGTTGAAATACTCGACTGCCTATGAAATCACAGACGCATCTGATACATCTGATTCCTGGAAATGTCCGTGTTGGATGAGTCACATTCAACTCCTGAGACCTCACAGGTCGTCACTAAGTGTTAAATGACCTGCTGTGGTCACAGCTGTTGAAGTTGCTCACCAGCCTCTTTTCTCTCTCTCTCTCTCTCTGAAAATGAAATGATATGTGGTGTAAGTTGAGTGTGGCCATGTGATATAGTATTGACGACACATTTCTTCAAACACATGATGTTGGGCACCCGTGTGCACACTCAGTTTGACATGCAGCTACACACACATATGCAGCCTTCTCCATGCCTGTAACACTGCGTGAGCCAGGCGGCCCCTGGCCCTGCACACTGACCTGTAAACACACTTGCCTGATTGCACTGTGTTTGTCTGCGTGACTCTTCCTCTCCAGATGTGAACTGGGGCTCGTCGACCCAGGCTCTGACCTACCACCAGGCCCTGACCCACACTCTGCACCTCAGCGGAGTGGAGGACCACATCAAGAACTTCAGGTAGGACCGTGAATTACCAACACAACACCAAACCTCTGTCATGATTCTGACGATAACAACAGTAACGTTAATGTGTCGCCCACATGCTCTAATACATGGATGTCTAATGATATTGAATTGGCCCGTAGCAAGTTCTAAAAAAATATATAATGGAGCGTGTCCCACACGAAATTTGCTCTCGACTTTTTCGATTATACTTCTTAGTGTAACACTAGGTAGAGCTATCGACGAATAACCAAAAGTGGAAAACTGCAATTGTTCATGGACCACATTTATGAGTCTGTGGTTGAAAAAAACAAAATCACTTATGTGAGGGTGAAAATGGCATAATTAGGGTCATTGATTCGGACCCATTTATTACCAATAAACGTACTCAGTGTTTGTTCATGCCCTTAATGCTTCAATGTGTAGCATATGGTTCATTGATTTCTTTGAAAGTCGATTAGTGATGATGGGCCTTGGGACCGTTGCTATGGCTGCAAACCAGGCAGGAGATTAAACCCCATCTGATGGTGTCCACAGAGAGTCTTGTATGTTCTTCTGTTCTTTCTGCCTCTCGCCGCCTTCCACTAAATCCCATGGAGCTTAGCATATTTGCTTTGATGTGCGCTACACTGCTCCGCCTTTTTTTTTGTCCTCCTCTAAGAAGGAGGTCAGAGGAATTAACCTGTGCAGGGAAAAAAAAACTCTGATATTGTTTCTGTTCCTGGTTTCAGACCCCAGTGTTTGGTGATGACGGGCTACCCCAACTCTCGCCCAGCTCTCCTGGACCTGTGTCACAGTTTCACCAAGAACGTGGGCCTGATGATCTGTGGTCACATCCGCACGGTGAGTCGATGGACCGCTCCGGAGACTGTCGTCTGCTGCTCTGCCTGTAGTGGCCATTGATTCCACGTGTGTTGTGATTCCCTACAGGGCTGCAGGAGGCCAAACTTCAAAGAACTGGCCACCGAGCAGTCCCGCTACCAGCGCTGGCTCCTGAGGAACGAGACCAAAGCCTTCTACACCCCTGTGTTCGCTGACGACATGAGGCAGGGCACACAGTACCTGCTCCAGGTAGGAACTCTTCTTCACTTCAGAATAACTTTGTCTATGAACGGTATTCACAGACGTCATGTGATTCATGTTGTTTCTCTTGTCCCTGTCAAGGCTGCCGGTCTGGGTCGCCTCAAACCCAACACCCTGGTGCTGGGCTTCAAAAACGACTGGCGGGACGGTGACATGATGAATGTGGAGACGTACATTAGTATGATCCAGTGAGTGAAGATATCTTTAATCATCCACAGTCGGCAGGGCGGAGCGCAGGAAGCGGAACTTCTCTTTATACAAAGCTGACTGATGAGCGGTTTTGTCATTCTTGCAAAAATGCAAAGTCATCATGTGCAGTTAACTCACTGCAACAGTCATCCAGACTCTGGCTGTTGAGAAAGAAAATCACTGTCTTTAATTATGCATTTATTCCGCTGACTCTCACAAATCTGTACAAAACATTTGAAATTACACATGCAAGGTTCAACCTGCAGGACTTGAGTCAGTGTGACTCTGCTTCTCTCTGTACAAACCTACTGTGTGTGTGTTTGTTCCCTCCCAGCGACGCCTTCGACTTCCAGTTCGGTGCCGTCATCCTGCGCCTCAACGAGGGTCTGGATGTGTCTCATATTCAAGGACAAGGTATCAAACATTAGTTTTCACTGGCAGTTTATTTATCAGAGGTTTATCACAACAACAACTGGATGATTTTAACATTCATCTCACCTTTACTCTTTACGTTTGTCCTTGACTCTCCGTCTCTTCTCTGGTTTCCTTCCCTCCATCCCAGATGAGTTGTTGTCCTCTCAGGAGAAGTCCTCAGGGATGAAGGACGTCATCGTGTCCATAGACACCAGCAAAGACTCCGACGCTGACTCATCCAAACAATCCTCCAAGGCCACCAGCCTTCAGAACAGCCCTGCCATTCAGAAAGGTGAGTGAGCCTTCGTGTGAATGGCTTCATTCTTCACTCTAATTCTCATACTGCACCTTTATCTGCAGGACCTGCAGGATCAGGATCCGATACTTTCCACACTCAGAGTTCAGTAATGACAACAACAGGAATGATATTGTTTTTCACCTTACATTTTTGTTGATTTAATTTATTGACAGATATGTATGTCATATTTTTATTAGCTTGTGTGTGTGTGTGCATGCTCATATGTGTGTGTATGTGTGTGTATGTCGATTATTTCAGTTCATGGTGGTGAGCTGTATTTCATCCAGGAAATCAGTTAAACACTATTTTCACAAATCCCACTTAATCCATCAATAACCGGCTTATTCTGCTGTCAAACACACACATGCACACATGCACACACACACACACACAAACACAACCACTGTGCCCTGACAGGAAATGACCTCAATGGCCAATGTCAGAGAATGTCCCTCTGGGACCCGTTTGTCCACAGATGTTCGGAGTGAAAACGAGAACCACACAACTCTGAGACGACACAACAAACAAACAAAGAGTTCCCATTCTGTGGGAATGTTCCTTTACTGGTCAGAGTGAACTGCTCATTCCGAGTCGCCCTTCTCACTGGGCCGCATCTCTGTTTTAATCCAATCGCGAAGGAGAGAACCAGCGGCTTCACACAAACAAAGAGATTACATATGATGGTTTCCACACACGGATCCGGACGTGTGGAAATAAACATAGTCTTAGAAAACGTAAGAACGTGTGAACCTGGAGCTGATGTGTAATAAAAAGCGGTGACACTTAAACTGCTGCGATAATAACATGCGTGAATGAGTCTGTGGAAAACAGTCATTATAAAGGTGCTGATACAAGGTTCAGGTTTATTTGATTTATGTGGATATCTGACATCAGAGAAATACATCAAATGATCATAAATGTAGAGATACTCTAAGTAGATGATAATATAATAATAAATAATACAATATGAATTTACAAAAGATGTAGATATATAGATTATGGTCAATAAAAAATAGATAAGTCGATTTTAAGAAGGATCCCCTCCTGGCTCCTCACATCAGAAGCCCACAGTGTGTTCATATACTTTCTATCTTGTGTCTCATTAGTTGTGTGTTTGTCATTTTGTGTCTCTTCCGTCCGTCTCACATGATGAAGACAAATCGCTGGCTGATCCACTCCACATCTCACCTCAGTTATGATTTCTTTCTCTCCCTGTGTCCTCACTCTCTCAGATGACGATGATGATGGCAAAGCTACGACTCAGCCCCTGTTGAGAAAAGGCAGGAGATCCACTTTATTGAGTTTCCATCCAGCTTTTCTTTTTCTTTCTACGCTCCTGTTTTTCTTTTCCTTCGCCTCCTTTTTCATTCTTTTTGTGCCTTTGTTCTCTCAACTCATATTTCTCTCCTTTCACAATTCAAATTCCTCTCTCACTCACACTCTCTCTCTCTCTCTCCCATGTTTCCGGGCTGCTAGCTACTTGGCTTAAGGGGAATAACATTTGATCCTGTCCTCTCTCTCTCTTCCTCTCTATCTCTTCCACTCTCTCAATCTCTTCTGCTCGCTCTCTCTCTCGCTCTCTCTCTCTCTCTCTGTTAATGGTCTTGACTTTGTCCCTCAGTGTTTCTGGTGTCTATGTGAAAGTGCCTTTAACTCACTCCAAGTCTTCAGTCTTTAGTTTTGTGTGCCAGCAGTTTGGCTTCCTCCAAACCATCGATGCTCTCTCGCCCTGCCTTGCTCTCTCTCTCTCTCTCTCTCTCTCTCTCTCTCTCTCTCTCTCTCTCTTTGGAGGGCTTTCTCTTTCAGGGTGAAACGTCTCTGCTGTCCTCATGTCCTCAGCCCTGTCCAGCTTCCTCTTGGTCCTCTCACCCTTTCTCTTCCAGTCCTGTTTGTTGCTCCCATGTAGCTCGTTAAGACCAAACTGATGACACTGCATAAAGAATGTCGATATTGACAGCCTAAAGTTAAATAACTTTTAAAAAGTCCCAATTCCACTTTATATCTTGGTTTGGCAAGAAAATCAGTTGTGAGACTTTCTACATTTACACTTTTACACTACAATAAAACAATAATGTATAAATTGGGATGTTTGACAGAGCAACAAACTATCAGGACTCCACATAACTGCTTGTGTTGGTGTTCTTTCCATCTAAATAAATCATTTTGTTTGTTTGTGTTGTGTTTGGGAACAAACTATCTCTGCAGACAAGAGGAGTCCGACGGTTCCACTCAACGTGTCTGACCAGAGGCTGCTGGAGGCCAGTCAGCAGTTCCAGAAGAAACAAGGGAAGGGAACGGTGGACGTGTGGTGGCTGTTTGATGACGGAGGTGAGTCTGAGGAGAAGAAGAGAGAAATAGGGATTGTTTCCATGATGATTACCAGCAAACGCGACTTATGTGCACTCGTTATTAGCTGGAAAAACCAACATTACCTTTAATGACATGGATGGTTAGGATGGGGGATGTATCCCTGTATATATGCTTAACAACTGACTGAGATTTATTTTTACATAGACATCAAGACAATGTATGTTTTTGTTTTATTTTACAATGAAGTTGTGTTTTATTTTACAAAGACATTTTTATTTCATCTTCTTTATTACGCAGACATTTTTATACATCTTACTTTATTTTGTATCCCTACCTCTTGTTGCAAGTCACTGACAGGTGCTTCTTTAATTGTCATATTGACGCCTTCAGTCAGGAGGTCACTGAGTGAATGGGTCTCTTCATTGTGAGGTGATCAGCAGCGCCTCCTGCTGGTTCGTTTTGGGCTTAGTGAAGACTTCGAAGTTATTTCCTCTTCCTGCTTAAACAAACCTCTCATCTACAAGCTGGGCTTTATCAAATTGAGTAGTGGGGGATTCAAACCAATACCCTAATGTAACACAGAGTCTCCCCCCGTCCAGGTCTGACCCTGCTCATCCCGTATCTGCTCACCAACAAGAAG
>JAFBJT010005501.1:70472-95472 GCA_016785325.1 Chascanopsetta lugubris
GAGAGGAGGGGGGGGGGGGGGGGGGCAACAGAGTTCTGTTTTGGGGTAGAGTGGATGTCATTCATCTTTACATGCACAATCCAATAAGATATAATGGCAGTGGAAGTTTACCCCATGACACAGGAGAGCACAAACTGCAGCACAAACAGCTGATCGGACCAACTGTCAAACTCCAACCCCTGTACACACACACACACACACACACACACACCCCATCAGCATCTACTGAAGCTGTCACACACTAAATGACACCTATCTCCTCATGTAAGAGAACCATATCTTACCAGTTGTAAGTCCCCAGAGAAGTAAGCGTACAGCAGAGTGGGGAGTATCATGAAGAGAGCATTGTAGTACAGAAGTCCGTACTTTCCCAGCTCCTGAGTTCAAACAGCAGCTTTAAGAAATCATGGGAGAACCAGGAGCTTCTGAGCGTCATGAGCGCCAACGCGTCTGCTCACCTTAGAGTCCAGTTTCTGTTTGACATACGCGCCGTTGGCTGCGGTCAGGACGTTGTTCAGCATGATGAAGACATAGCCTTCGAGATCAAATGCTAAATCAGAGCTAAAGACACAAATACATATGTAAATAAAGATATAAAACCCCCAACCTGGGTCACAGGAGGACAGTGTGTGTGTGTGTGTGTGTGTGGTTCTGACCTGGCAGCGATGAAAGCACCAAAGATCATGGCGAACACTGTCATTTTCACCGACATGGAGAAGGTCTTCCTGCGAGGAGACGCCACGTTAAAGTCAGTCACTCACACGAGGGATTTCAACAGGAAACACAGGAAACGTGGAGGGGAACCTACTTCAGCAAGATTCCCTCAAACACCATGGTGAGGAAAATACTGAACCTCCTCAGAACTGTGAACATCGGTAAACTGGGAAATGAAGGAACAACAAGCGGTTATATGTTGTTTTATTACAATCATATTGCATAATAATAATAATGATAATAATAATATGAATGCATGATAGATGAGGAGCTCTCACTTGAGTCTCTGTGTCCCAAACAGTCCTGATATTTGATTCCCAACATACAGCAGAGGCAGTGGGAACATCTGGATTATGAGGGAACAGACCAGAAGTAAATATTATTATTCTAAATAAATACACAAGTATTCTCATACTATGATGATTTTTTGACTGAATTCAATGTTTTCCTCATTAAATTACTAGAAAAATGAAATATGTTTATCAATATAGTATGTCGATATCTTTTATTATTCACAATTTACTAATCACAATTTTACACTTGTGACATTATGACTCTATTATCATAATGAAATGTTTACAATATTTTCAGTTTCTCATCATGATATATTTCTAATGAAGTTACAGATGTATTCTGTATTTTTGGTCACTCATCATTGCTCTGTTATGAATATGATTCTTAAATGAAATGACATTACTGGAGTATTGTTATGATTATATCATTTATCTTATTTGAATTCCATTCTGATTAAATCCTCCAAACACTTCATATATTTTGCCATTAAATAACGACTTTGTGCAGGAATGTATTTTCCTCACTATGGAGCTTCAGATGGTGTCAGTTCAGACCCCCCCCCCCCCCCCCCCCCCCCCCCCCCTCCCCTTCCCCCCTCACCCCCTCACCTTGCTTGGTATGGTCAGATCCACGTCTGGAAATGAAATGATGCCCATCATCTTCCCTGTCCTCAGAACTATGATTGTAGCCAACATCTGTTGTTATCCACACACAGGGACAGAGGGGGGATCAGTGATTGTTGAGGGGAACCGGCAATATTCAGAGTCCACTGACGACAAGACTTACTTGGCCGATTCCGACACATGTTGACGATGGAAACCTGCAAAACAGGAAGTTCTGAAAGTCAGTATTTAACCACTGTTATGGGCCTGGAATGCCAATTTATATTTGAAAGTTATTTTGCACAACTGGTTCAAAAACACCTCGATCCAAGGGAAGGAACAGGAGTGTGTGTGTGTGTGTGTGTGTCATTTCTCCGGTAGAGGTCTCTAATTGTTACACATGGTCCTTTAAATAATTGACATGTCTGTTGCACCTGCACCTTTGTTTGCTGAGCTTGTGTCAGGAGTGGTTAAAGGAACCTACATACATTTACATGAATGAATACTGAGGAGCTCCAAAGAGGAACATGGAGGTTTTGTGAACATTCCCTGTTTGTTGTTAGCAAATAAACTCAGAAATACATTAAGTACGAGCGTTTCCAACACACTTTCTATCCACCCGTTTCCACCATCAGTGTGTAAACATACAACAAGTATACAAGTCGGACAAGGTCAACCAACACTCCCGAACCTGCACTTTGGACCTTTTACCTGTAGTTGCTCAGGACGCTCTTGTTTACCACCACGATGAGAAACGAGCTGACTCCGTAAAACAGGGCGGCGAACAGCTTCGCCAGCACCGGGGAGGAGGAGACGTCCTCCCCGGACACGTCTGTCGCAGCTCTGGAGATGCTTCCTCCGGAGGTCGAGTCTCTGTCGGCGGCCTCATTTCGACGTTGGCGGAGCTCTGCCATCAAACTGTATTCGTGAAGTTTCAACGGAAGCCCACTAGTTCTACTGCGCGTGCGCACAACAAGAGGAAAAAAAAGAAGAGCGGTTGGCGAAGGCGGAAGTAGAAAGAAGTGAGCTATCTTGGTTCCAACGCTTAAATGTTGTAAACGCTTGTGACAGTGTATCTTTTACCCTATTTATAAACCCATTAGTCTGCACTAATACTGTACAGTGATATGTACTAAGAAAATTACTTAAAAAACTGCCTGCTAAAAATAAACAAAAGAACAGCAAACACACTAAGTACTAATATTAAAGCTATGACATCTATTTGTTTACACCTGCAGCCTAATGTTGCTAATGTGCTGACAGAGCAGTTATTCAGTATCTTCCCTTCTTACATTTGAATGTTTCCAGTACTGTTCCATGTTCATTCATTAAAAAAAAAAACTATTCATCAAATCATGTATTGAAATACACATATACTTTTCCATGAAGTCCATTGAGCTGAGTCACTGTCACAGATGAAAGGTTTATTGCAGGGCTGCCTAAAAACTGGAAATGAGTGTAAATCAAGCTCTTCTGCCGTGGACGTCCCCACACATGGGACTCGTACTGCAGACCTCAAACACACACCACCGCACCCGTGTGTTTCAACCAGTGAAGAAGAGTCAACAGCACATTCGTTAACACCGTTTAAAAATCACAGTATGGATTGGAAAACATCCGACAGCCAGCGACAGAGTACATGTAACACCTCGAAAGCGATTTATTAGAACAGGGATGTTTGCAGGAGAAAGCGTCGCTGTCACGTGGCTCAAACAGTCGCACGAGAAAAAAAATAAATGCTCCAGCCGTCTGCATCAGCACCATCACCACACACACACACAGCATGTAAAGCTTTTACTCACTCCCAAAAGTTGTCAGTAACTGCCCCGCCCCCCTGCCACACACACACACTCTACCTCCCGAATGATAAATGAACCTGTTTCATCTAAACTAACACGCACACACAGACTAAACTCAGTGGACATGCTGACACAGGCGGCTGCAAAGCAATATTACCTTACATTACATTCTGTAGCTCGTGCTTGCTCCACGGTGATAGCGACATTTCTTTCGGTCAAATTATACATCGGTGCTGCTGCTCTGACAAAATACAAAAATAAAATAAAACAGGTTCACAGAGGGAGAAAAGACAATCTTCAGAGGACTGGTGCTGATAAAACCAAGTGCATGGAGATCTGAAAAGATATCACAGAGTCTCTAAAGAGCTAGATATGTCCACAGTCTATCTATCATCCTCGCCTAGATTTTAACAATCACTTCTCGAAAACACAGAAGAAACTACTTCAAAGCCAGAACTCGCAGTTTGAGAAGTTCTTAGCGAAGGAATACTTAAAATTCTAAGCTGTCAAATTCACACATTCCATCGCACTCTCGTCGACGCATTCACACACACACACGCGCACACACACAGACACACACACACACATGCTGACACACATCCGTAACAAGAAAATACAATATTTGCTTAAGTGGTCCTGCAGTAACAAGTAGTACAGTCTGTATGACCTAAGAGGACCAGCCTAAAGATATACATTGGGCCCTGGGACACCCTGGAAACAAAAGGTAGCACATCTGGATCAGGGGAAAACAAAGCATTACTAACCACTGGTCCACCAAAAAAAGGCAAGCTATCAAATAAAATAAAAATAAAAATAAGAAAAATAAAAATAAAAATAAAAATAAAAATAACCAAAAAGAAAAAGAGGAAAAGGCATTTACTTCCACTGCACGACAAGCTGAAAAATACAAAGCTTTAGTAGGAAGTCTGGTGGCCTGATTACCCATCCTGAGCTGCAGAGCGGGTAAGTCAGGAATGGAATAATTACACTTTAAATGCAATGTTAAGCCATACTTCAGATATCTAGTACAAATTCTCTATGTAGTGAGTTACTACCACATCAGTGTTACTGGAAAAACAAAAAACTCCAGTAGAAAACCTTTCTCTTTCTAACATGATCCCATTAATACTGAGCTGAAGTCGAATGGAGGAGAAAAACAAAAGCATCGAGGGGAGAGAGAGAGAGAGAGAGAGATACACACACTTCAGCCTATTTGCAGAAATGCATAATTTCAAGCAGCACGACAAAAGAAAGATGTATGCATAACCTCTGAGAAAAAATAAAGAAAAGAAAAAGTATGAAAACATCCCTGCTTTCATGTTTCTAAATACAAAACTTCAGTGTAACAAGAGGTCCTTTTCCGCCTTTGATGTCTTTTTGTTCTCCTTTAAAACAGGTAAAATTTTTAGTCCTCTGGTGGTGTGGATGGTATGGGATGACAGTCTTTTTGTCATTAAAATCTTTTTTTTTTCTCCGCTGTTTTTTTCTTATATACTTGGAAGATGTGGTAAGCATGCAAGCCTCGTAGAGGAGGGGGCCCCCGGAAGGGCTGATGGGGTGGGCTGGTGGTGGAGCATGAGCCTCTAGGCCAGAGCTGGGAAAGCCTCGGGATCATCCACGTTGGGGACTGACACGCCGCTCGCCTGCAGGGAGACACAGGATACCGGGTTCACTTGTGGAGTAGCAACGCTGCAAATCATTTGCTCACTTGTAGTCGTAAAGCGCAGGATGTAAGACACATGACAACCTCAACTGTAATATGCTACTCCGTCACTAGAAGACACTATACTACACAGGAAGTTACAGGTGGCAGTGTTGCTGATAACTGAGTTAACCAGAGAACTTTTCCGTTCGGCACGAGGAGGGTACATCACAACAACCTCTTCCACCGTGTTTGTTGTAGTGAGAAACTCTGTGCTGCCCTCTAGTGGAGGTATGAGTTGCACTCCCCTGCTCTACACTGGTGTGACACTGGGCCACTAAACAAGATCGGCTTCCTGTGACATTTCTCTGCAGGGTTGCATCCTGTGCCCGCCGTAGAACTAAAAACAGGAAGTGCATGTAAACAGGAGCCAAACAAGCAAACAAACAAACCAACTTGTGGGAATCTGTCGATTGGGAAAAACTCGGAATTCCAGTGAGCTGCTCAAACGAGTATTTGATGTCCTTCGCAGTTTGACATTCTCTCTGATTCACGCCTCTAAAAACAACTGTCATGACGTCAGCGTGAGTTTTCCCCATTGTGTCCTCTGCACTTGTTGTTTCGGGTCCTCGCTTCTCAACAGCAGCTTTTCCACCTCACTGGCTTTTGCAGGCCGTTCGGTCACCGAGCTCAGTCCATTGTGCCGGACAGTAAAACCTCTGTTGTTAGTGCCGGCGTTTCATTGTTACCTTTTCAGACCGTCCTCCCCCACGTGCCGTCCGGCTGCCTCCCCCGCCGCGGCCTCCCCTGCCGCCACGTGTTCCCCCGCGCCCGCGGCCGGGGCGGCCCAGGTCTCCAAAGTTGATCTCCAGCTGGGAAGTGATGTCGTTGGCTGGTTTGCGGAAATGGTGGTCGCTGGACTCGTCGGCGGTGCCCGGCTGCAGAACACAGGGGACGGAGAGAGAGAGTGAGCAGATAACGCATCTTTCGCGGTGTGTGCCGACTGGTTCAACGTCTCTCGAGTCTTCAGTTTATGCTGAATCTCCTCGCAGAGTGTGGGAGAGTGTGGTGGGAGAGCTGCAGGCACCTTCTGGAACAGTGTTTGAGCTTCAGAATCCATTTCAGTGGCGTCAATCAAAGCTCCGACGGGCCTCTGAAAATAAATAAATAAATAAATCCAACACAAGAAACATGAGCGCAGGAATGTTAACACAAGATCTGTTTTTGAAAAAGGCAAACGGAAAACTGTTTGTTGACAACAGTAATCTCTTTCAATCATCTTCAACGAGCCACTCGGATGTATGTAGTTGTGTGTTCGTCAGCTGAGACACTGCTCTCTCTCCCCCCATTATCTCACTTTCTTATCGTGCACATGACATTTCTGGGTGAACAGGGAAGTGCTGGTGGTTACATCTTAACCCGCAAAACTCATTTAAAGCTTCTCAAATACTGTAGTTTGCCGAAAGTCCTCCTTCTGCTGGTGAGCCGGGTCGGAGGGGCCATGTAAGGCTGGTGTGTTTTACTTTATAAATGAAGTATGGGCTGTGATATAAATGTTGTAAAAGACTGAGGTATGGGGGGGGGGACTTACATCTTCACTCTTGGACTTGTGCAGAACATAACCTTTCTTCCACTGGCTGTCGGCGCCCTCGTTGGGCTTGCGGATGTTGAACTCCACCTTGGTGCGCTCCTTGTCCTGCATGGCCTTCCACTCGTCCAGAGTCATTTCTCTGGGGCCTTCGTTCTTCACCTCCTCCACCTCATTCTCCCTGGAAGGTCGACACCACGCCACAACAATGCACCAAACCTCAACGTCACAGGGCAGATCCTCTTAGCTCTCTATACATGCTCTCTAATCCCAGGTTCGAAAGGTCAGTAGCAACGTTTATCCCGACTACATGGCAGCTGTGTGACAAACAGCGGCTTCTTCAAAAAACCTAAAGGAAGTGTTCGACAATGAGCCGATGATGCGCCGCGGCTTCAAACTACCTTTGCGTAAAACGGAGCATTTTTCTTTTCCTAAACATCCGGAAGAATGGGAAGTGCCGACTCACTTGTTCTCGGATCCGGCAGGTGCAGTTTCCTCTCCCTCTGGGGTCGTCTCGGGGGCGGGAGTCTGTTCAGCCTCACTGTAAACAGACACACACAGGCGCTTCATCAAGAGACACCTAGACATTTAACACTGGAACATTACGCTTAATACTAGAGATCTAATACCAGAACAAGTACACACACAGTCAGATTTACAGCTGAACACAAGCTCACTGCCTGCAAGCAACATCTTTCCTGACTGAATATACACTTCTAATATTCAGGGACTGGAAGCTATGAAGTGAATCAAATGTACGTATATTTTGACCAACAAAATAATTTGACAGAGCTGAAGAGAGCAGGGTGACATCTTGTAGCATAATCATACAGGGTGTAGGCTTTAGTGGCATCGTGTGGTCCAGTTGTGTGTAACAGCTGAATACCCCTCATATCACCCTTCACTTCAAAGCTACAGCAGACTTCAATCTTCTTCAATCATCTACGATACTTCTACACAGTCAAAAAGTTACATTCACACTCCTCAATCTGTGAGCTTACGCAGCTGATGCCAATTACTGTTCAAATAATACTTTGGGATGCATTTAAACATTAATGCATTTGTGTAAATATTTAAAGTGTGGCTTGGTAAAGCATCATGTTACCTGACAACCAAAGACGACAACAACAACTTATTATGAGGAGCAGGAAAAGAGGAGATCCAGTGTTGGTGGTAGAGAGCGAATGAGGATACAGAGCTAGAATATAGGGTTCACATAAGTGGGTCTGTGCCTTTCTAGGTAACACTGAGGTTATCTGGAACAAACGCTGAGCAAAGTGTAGGCAAACATGAGCTGTGCATCATTACTGTGCTGAGAGTAAACAGGCTGTGTGTGTGTTTGTGAACGCTCACCTCACATCATCCTTCACGGTGCCCCAGTTGTGCGAGCCGCTGCCACTGCGCTTCTCCTCGGTCTTCTGATTGCTGGAGTGAGAAGAGACAGCAGAACACACACGGTGATGGATGCTGCATGGAAATAGTCACAGGCCACAGTGGGAGTCATTCTACAACCCACAGCGGCTCCTCTCTGGTCTGTGGTGGAAAGTAGGTTAGTGGACGTGACTCGGAAAAAGACAGACGATTGCCGACAATGAGGAAACGCACATTTCCATTCGTGCGAGACGCCGTTCGCTCGACGTCAGTTGTAACCGTCGAGATGTCAATCGCTCTTATACAGAGGTAGAAAAGGTGAGTCTTTTTAGAATGAGTGGTCTGTTAAGCATCTCACTGGACGACGGACTCACGTTTTGTCACTGCCGCTGTGTCTGTCGAAGTCTCGTTTCCCGCGGGAGTCGAAGCCCTCTCCTCGGCCCATGCCCCGTCCTCTTCCACCGCGCCCACCCCGGCCGCCACCACGCCCTCTGGGGGGCCGGTCTCCGGACGGCCTGTTGGACACAGAGGCAGCCATGTTATTGAGCAGCGTTCTCATTAAACAAGACTGATTTCAATTCAATTCTGGCTTGATACAGATCACATGCGACTGTTCACACTCACAAGTGTCTCGCATCTGACTTTCATGTGGGTGTGCGCTGAAAAGACGCCAACGCACATCGACACCTTTTCACAGACGACGGCAATACAAAAACAATTCATATCGATCAGAGATGATGCAGAAACGGAAGCCACTGCTTTTACTGGAATTACTTCACGGACCAAAGCGACGGTAACATAGAATGTTGACATCTCTCAACTAAATCCCAATACTATTCCACTCTTTGCTGTGCTGAAAATGCACATCAATGACATCAACACCCAGCACCCTCGGGCTCCAATGTGGCCATTCTCACTTAAAAGGTGCCGTGTGCAAGAGACAGTGACATCTACTGGGTAAGTTGTCATCAAAAGTCAAAATTTATTTAGCATGTCTACTCTGGGCGACGGTAAAAACATGGCAGCCCCCTGGAGAGGACCCACTCCTCATGTAAGTGTAGATTAATGGGCGCGTTTAAGGGAAATAGAAGAAAAAATACATTTAGGTGATTATGAAAATGTCAGTATGACATTTGTTGCAATTTTTTTAAACCAATAGAAGTGACAGAAATGACAGAAATCTTACACACTGCACCTTTAAGCGGGCCAGGCATTGGATACGTGTCTGACCTCGGACTAGAAATTGAAGTGGCACCAATCTGTGTGGGGAAGGGTCAGATGATCTGAGTCATATCAATGAGTCATTTCATCCTATTAATATTAAATTTATATATACACACGAGGGGGTGGAGGAGGCATACGGATACCAACACAAACACAGGAATCACGATAGCCATGTGTTTCTTTTAATTATTTTTCGACGCACGGGGAGCGTTCTCGTGTGTGTGTGTGTGTGTGTGTGTGCGTGTACGCGCGTCGGGTCGATCCGAGAGTGGAGATCGGAGGAAAGGAGACAGAAATGACATAGTGACGTGTAAATAAGATAAATAAGATACGTTTTATAGTTGATTTAATAAAAGAACAAGTTAGAGACCTGTTCTATGATTGATGATTGAGATCTGTTGGCTACAAGAGACTACTTGCGATAAATCACCTTTAGATACATGTACATATCAGGTATGAACAGGCCAAAGACATAAAATCAAGAAGTAGGAGCAGCTACAATACGATGGCCTTCTGTTGAATCTAATCACAGATCTAATCAGTGTTGCACCCTATACCAATAGGAAGTGCGTCAACATGCACCTTCTAAAACCTGTTTCGACACTAAAGATAAGTTGACTTTCAAATCCTTGCACCTTCACTATTGGCTGTCCTGAGATGTTGAGGTTAAGCGAGTTATTCTTCTATCGAATTCTATCGAGACTTCAATTGGCAGCGCACATCCGCACACAGATCCTGTGATAGCACCAGACAGCCATGTGCCTATCAGCATGTTTGAAGAAATGAATATGCCATTCATCACAGCCACTCACTTCTCTGCTGGAAACTCGCCGCCGCCGCCGCCGCCACCACCGCCGCCGCCGCCACCGCCGCCGCCACCACCCCCGCCCCCCTCCGGCTTGTCCTCGGCAGGCTTCTCAAAGCGGCGCTCCCGGGGAGGTCTCCGGTCCGGCCGCTTGTCTCCGGGTCGCCCCTCGCCCTGGCCGCCCTGGTGCTGGGAGCCTGGCTGGCCGCCCTGCTGGTCCGGTCTGCGGCCCACTCGCCTGATTCCTGCGAGAGTCACGAGAGATCAGCGCTTGAAATGTCAGGCAGATGACTTATTTAAAAAGCTAAGTGTGCAAAATGTAAGGTAAAGGGCATCTGTTGCAAGAAGTGGAGTAATTAACTATACTAACACTAATTTAATTTACTCAACTATACAAACTGTTGTAGAATGAGCCAATTTAAAGGTGCAGTATGTAAGATTCCAGGCCTATTTGTCATTGCTGAAAATCTTACAAAACAATTACATACTGACGTTTTCATGAACTTATAATCACCTAAATGTATTATTGTTTTACATTACCCTTAAATGAGCCCATGAATGTGTATTTACATGAGGAGGGGGGGTCTTTGCTACGGGGGCCGCCTTGGTTTTACAGTAGCCCAGAGTGGACGTACTAAACATCTTCTGTTGTAATGACAACTGAAGTCTACCATAGATTCTCCTGCCTGCTCAGAAGGGTGAGGGTGAGGTGATGCATACAACTTCACCACTAGATGTCACCAAATCTTACACACTGCACCTTTAAGGTCTAAGGTGGCCATTGTGTTTCCAGTAACCCAGAATGGGAAAAAAATAAATAGCACCCGTAACATCTATAAGTTAACCCTCCCATAGGTTCTCCTATATGCTTGAATGGGGAAGGTGATGGGTACAAGGCAGCGACATGCAGCATCAGCACTATCTGTCACTACAACCTACAGACTGCACCTTTAACGTACAGGTGGTACCGAGCATCACCTCACCTCTCACCAGCTTCACATAAACAACGCACCTGTGAGAGCACCCTCAACACTGACATTTCTCCAGACCCAGCTGAACCCATGTGAATCTAACACAAACTGCACACAGTGAGAAGGCTCCGTGTAAACAAACGAGTGTTTACATGCTCCGGGTCACAGGCGGATATCCTGCAGCCTGTAGCCGGTGCAGGGAGCATCATCCCCGCGCGCTCCCATCCCATCACTGCGCCTCCTCTTGTGGAAACCATGTCTGCGACAAACACTCTCCCTTCGTTGCTTCCCACCAGCGGCTATGCTCGGTGCTGTGTCCCCCCCGTCCCCCAGCTCGAGAGGACAGACAACAACCCCCCACCCACCTCCCCGGTGTGTCCTCTGGCAGCTCCTGCAGGACAGTCATGGGTCCACGTCGACCTCACGCTGTGTTTGGCTCCATCACAGCGGCTAATAACGCTGCTAACAGAGCTGCACATGACAGCTAACCCTCAAAAATAAACACTTAACGGACATTGGCGGCGGCGGCGGCGGCGGCAGCGGCGGCGGGGCCGCCGACACTCACCTTCTTTCTTCAGGGGAACCGGGGGCTGGGTCTCCTCCTTCTTGTCCAGCAGCGGGTTCTTGCGGTCCTTCTGCGACTCCTTCTTCGGCTGCTTGGCCGCCTGCGCCGCGGTCTTGGCGGACCCAGCGGCGGCCGCCTCCTTCTTCTTGTTCTCGGCCGCCTTCAGGATCTCGAACGGGTCCGACTCGTCGTCCAATAGCTGGTCGAAGCGGTTGGTCACAACGCAGCCGAAGCCTTCTTGCAGGTGTCCGGGCATGATGGCGCCCCTTCGACGGGATTCTCCTCCGATTCTACGAGGCTTGATGCGAACAATTCGCAGGGATGCTGCCACAAGATGGCTGGGAGAGCTGCCCCTTCTCTTCCGGTGCGAGCACCATCCGGGATACAGCGCCGCACGCACCAATGTGAGCACGCGGCTGCTCCGGCTGCGATGTTTTTATTTACATTACGTAACTGTCATGTCCTCCACAGTAATCTGCTTTAACGTCAGACTGCAAACTACACATTTATATCAGGCCGTGTCCGCAGAAAAACACATAAATGCCAGATGTGATGTATGTATGTATTACCTCTGCTCAGTAACTGGGATGTATCAGCAGGAAACCAACTTCTGATAGAGGATAAATTAATTTGAAATATTTTTTTTGGTACACTATGGTAGACTGATGTTTTCCTGCAGTGTAAAACAATTATGTGTAAATATCAAATGTTATCTTCATTACCGTGGAGAGGCCTGGAGACCATGCTGCATCACCATGTTATTGTTTACAATACACAACTGTCATGTTCTACACAGGAATCCTCTTCAATGTGTCACTGCAATGACAGATTTACATGAGACAGTCTGCAGGAAACCACACAGAGATCCACGCAATGTTCCATGTTTCAAAGGAAACACTCAGTGGCTTTGATGTGTCTGTGGGGAGGCAGCTTCTAATTTATAGAGGGTGGTAAATGTAAAAACCTGCTGGTGGGATGTGAAAATATAAAGTATATATTGATGTTTTCCTGAGTGTGTAACCTCATGGATGTGCATGTTATCCTTGACATAATCAAAGAATGATTCCTTTGTATCAAAGACTGAACCCTTTCTATAAAGTTAGCCATGCATTATTATGCTTTTATCAATGCAGATTACAATATGTGACAAAATATCATTCATACATAATTAAATCTAAATATACTTGTGTATTACATTGTGTACATTCATATTATAGTTTCTTGTCTTACTGTGAATCATTTTCTTCATTTAAAGGGCCCGGCTATCTTATTTATTTAATCTGTGCAAATCTCAAATCTGGAATGGATTTGTGGCTTGAACGCTGGATGATTTGTAGTTTCCTCTATAAACTGTCTTGTCAACCACACAATAACAACAGGGCTGACTCAGTGAGTCACTGCACAGTGGAGATATGCTCTGGCCTCTAAAGCTCCAACAGCCCGATGAACAATTCTACATTCATCGATCACACTCTTTTTAAGACTGATGACCTTCAGACACAGACAAGGCTCACTGTCTCCTTGCGCTTTGTCTCTGTAGGAGTCAGTGGCAGGGTTAACCCACTTCATCTTCCACTGTTAATTCCAGCGGACGCAAAGAGGCCTGGCTCTGAGGAAACAATGAAAAGTTAATGAGGAACGAACTCGAGGGGCAGAACACACCTGCTATGCACAGGCTGTTGGAGGTGTCTCGCTCTGCCAGGGGTCGACTCGCAGGGTGAATGAAATCACCAGGTATCAGGAGGCTGAGCTCTGAAGAGCTGCAGATAATAATGCAGAAATTAAGCTGGAGAGTTTCACTAATGCAAATGTATGTGGTGAAATTTCACATGTATGAAAAAATCCTCTCATTGGTACCCGTCGAATCTGTAAATAAACACATTCAGATACAGTATAGAACTGTGTGTGCAGATACAACTGTATCCCACCTTGTAATAATATTCCCCTGTATGTTCAGCACACTGATGGAGCTGAATCAATGTTTTTGTTACATTCGTTTCTTCACCACCAGAGGGCAGTGAAGTCTTTCCACCAGCCACCGTGAACTCACATTTACAGACCCACTCTTCTTAGTCACGACATTAAATCCTGATGCAGATTAGTTGCATTTACCTTCACTGAACTCTACACACACACACACAGACACACACACACACTCCGTGTAGTAAATAAAGCAGTGTTCAGTTCAATGAGCTCCACATCAAATGAATATGATCAATACATTTCAGAGGAAAACGTTTCATGTTGTTCCAACAAATATATTTATATTATATTTATATTTGTTTTAGGTGAGTCTCCCGACAGTGTTGTCACTGTAATAGGAGGAATCGAAGGAGCTGATTCTGAACATGCTTTTTGTTTCTCACGATGCATCTTTAAAAGAGCATGTCCTGTATGTTGTTGCTAAGTAACGGTTTTTCATGCTCCTTCAGTGAAGGAGCACTACAGTCAGAGAAGACTTCTTTATTCCCTGTAGGATAGCTTCTATTGATATTTGTCCATCATTCCCACATTCATGGAGGGATGTTTATACTCTAAATGCAGTTAGGCACTGAGAGTTTAGAGATTCAGTCATCATGATCTGAGATGCGAGACTCTCACATATCGCAAATTCATTTCTTCAGAAGCGGAACCTCAGGAGATCCGGCCTCACGCCTTCTTCCTGGATGCAAGGAACAGTCTAGCAACTCATTTTCACACCAAAGTGGAGATAGCGTCTTATTCCGAATATTTGGAATCAACTCGAACCAAGTGAAGCAGCATAAGTACTGTAGTTTTATTGAGTTATAAAAATACATAGCATATTGAACAAGGACACTCTCTGTGCTAATCAAATCAAGCGTTGTCATCATTTTCTCCCTCACTCACTTTCCTTCTCATGTCTTTCTCCAGTTCAAGGAGTTTTGAGTAGAGAACCTCGGACATGTCATCATCTATGTCCATCTGCAACATGAACACAACCGTGCACGGAGGTTAATTGTACATACATGAAGTCATCAGTAGATCACATTACCTTCCCATGTTACACTACCAGAGCGGTGTCTCTGACAGCGGAGCTACTGTTCTCGTATGACTCACCTGCTGAGGCTGAGTGTAGTTTGTCCCCAGTCCTGACGTTAAACTGTGATATTTGGCTCTTGGATCCAGAGACTCTGGCTTTTGTAGAAACAACCATTGCTGGGACAAAAACAGCAGGGGTGCGGGATTATAAATATGCCCACTGTGGATGTATTGTGGGATATATATATATATTCCGACAACATACCAGTGCCTCTGCTCCATTGTATGGCGTCAGTGTGAAAGTGTTGGTGAAGATCCTGATCTGCTCAGCACAAAAGGGAAAATAGGACAGTTATGAGATTACGTCAACTTTTTCCCAGTTAATAATAATAATAATAATAATAATAATAATAATAATAATAATAAAATAAATGATCACTCACCAACCACATGATGGGCATGATGAGAGTCCAGAAGAACGAGGGCAGGATTCCATAGGTCAGATTAGTCATCACCAGTCCTGGACATATCACGGAGGAGAACAGCCCCTGTCACAGAGCAGGAAAACACACTTTAACATCAGACACATGTTTCATGAAAACATCAGTTACAGCTAAAGGTGAAATGTCTAAGAGGACTTGCCCCTGATATGCACATAAACAACTCGTCGTACAGTCACGGAAACGATAACTTGTACATTCATGCGATTTTACACTTGTAGTGTAATCATCAGCGTAAAAACATCAATATTTTCCATTACTTCCACTGAAATTTTAAATCATCTCACCTATATTTTACATAAACAACCTTTAAAACCAGCCTATAATACTGGATATAACGTAGTGTAAGAGGACAACGTCACGTGATGTGTTACATGAGAGCCGTGTGTGACGGTCGGACCTGGCTGTTCTTGTGTGTGTTGAGCGCCAAGCTGAGCAGGTCTGAGGCGTATTTGGAGGAACTGTACGGCTCCGTCCCATTCACGTGCTGCAGGTCGTCCATGTTGAAGGCAGAGCGGCGGGCGTTACTTGACGATGTCCACACTACTCTGGACGTGTGTCCTGCCTGACACAGCAGAGGCTCCAGCTCCCTCACCTGGAACACAGAGCAGGAAATGGATGGCAATGAATGAGATTATCAGTTAACTGAGCAGATTATCGAATCGATGAATCACGATTTCTGTCCCTTTGGTACATTAAATATGAGAACACATCTCCAACTTCCCATTCAGCTGAACTGTGCTACACCATCACAGACCATACAAGAAACCGTCACTGTATCTGCGTTTTCTGTTTCTACATCTATTTTCAATTGCTTCTGAAAGGATATGAGGGGACGCTTTATTGTGAAATCACATTTTCATACTTTTGATTTCCACAGGAATGCATATGCTGCAGATACGTACCAGGAGGAAATGACCAAAGAGGTTGGTGGCAAAAACCTCCTGCAGACCATCTGCATTGACTCGGTCTTGTTGAGTGAGGAGACCCTCTGCTGTGGCAAACATGTTGACCACGTTGCTGCAGTGAGAGGGGGCAGAGTTTTACAAAACAGCACCGACGGCAGCCAATCAGATCTTCGCTATGGACGCACTTACGTGGAGAACAGACCCTTGAAAAAAGCTTTGACGTCCACTTGGGGATTGGGCATAATTCCTGCATTCAGATACAGGAAGTCAATTCTACCGTACCTATAGAAAAACACAACCAGAGGTTCATATTTACAGTTAGTGAAGCCATGAAGTGAAGTAAACCAGGAGCGTTGTCATGGAAACAAGTCAGAGGTAGGAGGACAAAGGTCTCTCTCTCTCTCTCACACACACACACCTGGCCTTGACCTCCTGAGCAGCAGCGAGCACCGACGGCACCGAACCAACGTCCAAGTGCAGCAGGTCCACGCGTGCGTCGGCGTGGGAGGTGAGCAGGGCGGAGCGGGCGGCCTCGGCTCGCTGCATGTTTCTGCACGCCAGACACAGACGCAGCTGGCTGTCCTTGGTGAGCAGCCTCTCACACAACGCAAGGCCGATGCCACTGCAGAGAGAGAGGAGCGAGAGAGAGAGAGAGAGAGTGAGGAACGGATGACAAACACGATCAGTCTCTAATGTCAACAGCCCTGAGGAACAGAAGGATCATCACACTGGCTGTGAAAACACAGGACTTCCTGGAAAAAAACAGAGCTGGAAAACAAATAATAACAGCAGACAGGAAATAATCATTGTGATATCTCAATTTCTAACTATCGACACCAATTATTTTATATAAGTGAGCGAATGGGTGGAATGTAATGTCATTTAGTTTAAGCAGTTAATAAAGAGGGATATAATCGTAGTTTCTTATCCGTTTTCTACAAAAAAACAAAAACAAATATGTGCTTCGTGTTTAAAGTATGACACTAAAACCTTGTGCAGACCCCGAGCAGGTTTTCACTTGCCGGATGAAGCTAACCTGAAAGGGGCTTTCAGGCAGCTATGGCACAGGGGTCTGAGCGGGCCGTTGTCAGTGGCTCGATCCCTCACTTCCCCATACTGTCATGATACACTTTGAGTTCCTAACTTGTATGAACAAATGGAGGTTGTTCATGCAGGTCCATAGAGACGACTTGCAATAAGCAAGGCCGCCATGTTTTTACATAAGCCCAGAATGTACAAACGGAACGGCTTTTGAGTTTCACTTCATACACTGAAGGCTGCCATAGGTTCAGGTGCTTGGAGGTTTCAGGTGAGGGGTCTTCAGCTGCAGTGTGCAATGTCACCACTAGATATCACTAGATCCGATGTGATATAACTTTAATACTGACGTCGTCATGTAAATAATGGAGCAAACGGCTTAGTTGGTGCTAACCCCCCTCATGAAGTTTCTCTCTCTCCTCCACACAGACACGCATAACGTAAATATACCCGGAAGTGGATCCGGTGTAAATGCTGTTCGGGCGAGCTCACCTGTTAGCTCCGGTAACAACAACAACTCTCTCCATGGCGCTCGGTTCTTCTCGGCGGCTCCAGACGTTCACTGACTCGGACACGGTGAGTGTGGACGGTGCGTGTCGAGCTCCTTCACACCGGGCGAGATCAGCCCATCGTCCGATTCCACAGGAAAAGCAGCAGCCTATATGCACCAATGGATACGTGGTGCGATTGGATGTCAGCAAACCACTGTCCAACCAGCTTCCAGTACGGAAAGCGGCCAGGTCCACATCGGTAAAGAGCGCAAACATTGAAAACAGCTAAAGTTATCAACAATAATACCCAATGAATAATTACAGCTCGAGGAGAAACGGCATTTTATTTACAAAATTGTACTTGGTTGGACACCTACATAAAACATTATTCTTTGATTTTATTAAACATTATACAATTAATTTAATCTCATCCAGGGATATTTAAAAAGCATACAGGCAAGGTTAAAATACATTGACATTCAAAAAAACAGTCGTTTGTTTGAAATAGTAAAACAAAAACAGAAACATTGAAAAAAGGATCCCACAAATAAACTGACATTCTCTTATAGATGTGCAACAGAAAATACATTTAAAATATGTCTAAACATCTAAGATTACTTTGGTAATTTCTATAAATACACATTAAAAAAGTAATAATAAATACACAGAGATGTGAATACACTGATTGACAGTTATCTACATAAATATGCTCCATTTATGCACCCTTTCCATTTACAGCACTGTTGTGGAAAATCTATTGAATTAAATTAAAGAATTAACATTTGACAGGTTGTATCTGATGCTCAGTAGAGCCCTGAATACTGAGGAGAGCAAACAGTGCATGGCTGAGAGAGAGAGAGAGAGAGAGAGAGAGAGAGAGAGAGAGAGAGAGAGAGCGAGAGAGAGAATCACTCGTCCCATCTGCTACGCCAGACTCTCCATCAGCTGAGAGTGAATCTCCTGGAAGCTCGGCCTCTGCTTGGCGTTCCTCCTCCAGCAGCTCAGCATCAGATCCATGTAGACGCTGTCAGAGCAACAAGGCGGCTTAGGTAGGTACACCTGGAAGAATAAGGTACAACTATGAATGTCGGATTTACGTAAAAAAAAGACACTTTAAAGGTACAGTGTGTAGGATTTAGAGTGACATTCCGGGCTACGGTGAAAACAACATGCCTCCACACAGAGGAACCTGCTCCTATAAGGGATCATTATATGTTAATGAAAACCACACTTAAAATTAACACTCATCCAGTTATAATTGAATTTATTTCACCTGAATCTTACACACTGGACCTTTAAACCAAATTCACACCTTCACAGTAGATACTACGGCACCACGAGACACAAATGCAAAGTAATCATGTAAACAAACAAACAGTGAGAAACCACATCTGAGACCATAAATGCAGTGTAATCCACCCGTGTGGTGTTTACCTGTTTGCCCTGGTCCCTGAAGAACTCCCCTGTGTTTTCGATGACCTGCTCATCCGAGAGCTGAGAGTACGGCTGCTCCTTACACAGAGTCAGGATCTCCCACAGAGTCACACCGTATGCCCACACGTCACTAGCCATGGTGAATTTACCCTGTGGAGATAGACAACTTTAATCCGGGAAATGGGGGGGGGGGGGGGGGGGGGGGGGGGGTTGGGGTGGGGGGGGTGTAGGTATATCTGAATCCGATTTTTCTCCAGAGCCCTCACCAGCAGGATGCTCTCCCAGGACATCCAGCGTATGGGCAGGACGGCCCGGCCCTGGATCCTGTAGTAGTCTCCTCTGTACAGGTTCCGGCTCATGCCGAAGTCGGCGATCTTTATCGTGTAGTTCTTACCCACCAGACAGTTTCGCGTGGCCAGGTCACGGTGGACGAAGTTGAGAGAGGACAGGTACTTCATGCCGGATGCAATCTGCACGGCCATCCCGATCAGTTTACTGTAGCTGAGAGCGGAGGGCACGAGACATGGGGGGGGGGGGGGGGGGGTGTGGGGTTCTCTCTTAAATGGGGGGGGGGGGGGGGGGGGGGGGGGGGGGGGGTGTTGTCGAGTTTGAGCTATTTAGGTAAAGATACATGGAAAAGAAATAGAGTACAATAACAGAGTGAATACACCGATAATATAACAAGATATTCTACCTGACCATGCTGGTCCCCTCCTTCTCCTCCGGCTCGGCCTTGTCCTCCTCGGCCGCCTCCTTCAGCCGGAGGCTGCACAGGAACTGGTTGAGGTCTCCGTTCTCCATGTACTCAGTGATCATGCACAGGGGGTCCGTGTCCACACACACTGCCAGCAGACGCACGATGTTGGGGTCCATCAGGCGGGACATGATGCGGATCTCCTTCAGGAAGTCGTTCCTGCAGCGCCCAGGGCACAAAGAGATGAAATCCACCGAAACAGCCGAGGGGTCGACCGAACGATGACTGCATTTTCTGCCTTTGCAGTCGTCATTGATACATGTACGCTACATTTAGGTTGAACAGTGTCTTTTCTCAGCAGCGATGCAAATGTCATTTTGTGGCTCGGGTGGATGCCGAACATGTCCTTGCTGTGGACGCAGAGGACACTGCACCTTGTTAACTCCAATGTGGCAATTCTTGAGTTGTGAACGTAGGCAAATGGAATTCAGTTCATTGACTGATTTGACCTCTGACCCCAAAACATCTAATCAGCACAGTTCAAGTGAACACCTGTGCCAAATGTGGAATAGTTACCTCAAGGGGTCGTTGAATTATCATGTTCACAGAGCATAAAAAATTGTGTTTTGCGATTCACAGTGACCTTGACCTTTGACCTTTGACCCCACCGGGCTGGATGGATGACTGCCTGAAAAAAAAACCTCGGAACTGAGACACAGAGTTTTTTTAATTTTAATTGAATTTTTTTTACCTTGCGTTCTTGTTGGCGTCCTCCCTCAGAGTTTTCACTGCCACGAGCAGAGGTGACTCACTGTTTCCCTCTATAGACAGGTCCTCGCCCAAAAACTCCTGCATGCCCTCAGCTTCACACAAGTGCACCTGCACAGGAAAACACACTCGCTCGGTCAGTGCATCGTCCACTTTGCTGTCTTCAGCACCGGACCACTATCCGTCAGTCAGCTTTGAGAATCGGACTTGATCAATACTACAAAGACGGAAACGGTCCAGTTAATCTGTATCGTATTGTATTAAAGTGAGTGTGTACTTCTCCAAACTGGCCCTCCCCCAGTTTCTCCTTGAAGGTGAGCTTGTGTCTGGGGAACTCTTTCATGGATGAGTCGGCGCCAGCGAACAGATTCATGTTGACAGCTGTGATGGAGTGGGTGCTGCTGTCTAAGGCCGACTCCTGCAGGCTGATGATGTCTGCCTCTGCATAGTGGGGGGCGCTGTCTGAACCACCTGTACCACACACACACACACACACACACACACACACACACACACACACACACAGAAATAACACGACCCAGCAGGTGTAATGATACCAATCCTCCCTGGTGTTTAGTTCCATTCAAGGTTTTTTTCTCTCTGCCGTCTTACCGAGCTGCTCGGTGGACTGTGCGAACTCAGGCAGCTTGCGGATGAGGCGCGACGGCTCCTGGTAGTCGGCGCACAGGGGGAAGATTCTCTCGTAGGTGGAGTTGGAGGTGGAGCCGTCCTCGGTGGACAGAGATGAGTGGTGGAAGGAGAAGGCCTGGGTCTGGATGGCGAGACGGGCGGTGAGCTCATCGTCCAAGATGCGACGAGACGCCTGACGCGGTCATGTGAGTGAGAGATGAGGCGTGATCTCAATAGTCCAACTCAATTATTCAACTAATCTGTTACTGGCAATTACTCCCTAAAGAGATGTTCAAACAATCAAAGGTACAGTCAGATATTAAGTCTGTGTTTATTGTGTGTATATAATTATAATGCTTCATCAAGAGCAGGTCCTCCTAAAGGAGGCGGCCATCTTTTCTCAGTAACCCAGACTTTGCAACCTAAACATCATTGGAGATTTAGCGATAGCTGAAATCCACAGCAGGTTCTCCATAAGTTGAGGTGAGGCGTGTTAGTAACATACAACTCTACCACTACATGTTACAAATTCTACACACTTTACCTTTACCTCCACATGTATTCAGTTGGGAAACTCCTGCTGAATTCAAAAAGGGGAGCCATGACTGAGACTGTGGTAAAAAGAACTGTGGACCAGGTGAGGATGAAGGGCATCTATCTGTAACATGCTACTTGATCTCTAGATGTCACCAAATCCTACACACTGTACCTTTAAATTATTACGGGGAACATTAAAGGAGGATGAATGATAGAAATCCATTGTCTCCCAATGAACACCACTAATCAAAAGAGGCCAATGGACCCCTAGTGGTCATTTCCCAAACATCACATTGCATGTTGTGGATTTTCCGCACAACACAAGTTTAAGAAAACTCATCTTCAGATCAGGCTGCTGTGTGGCCCCTCTTGTGTGCCCTTGACCTCTGACCTGATAATCCCCCCGCTCCCCCTGCCTCACCTTCTCCAGCATCTTCTGCCACACCTGCCTCCACAGGATGATGACGATGATGGTCAGGAGGATGGCTATGATCGCCACCAGGCAGCCAATCAGGATGCGGGTGTTGCTGTCATCCACTTTATGAGTGGGATCATCGCCTGTTGAGATGAGACGAGAGCCGGTAAAGGTTTAATTTGATCTGTCACAGTAGAAGTTCTCCTCGTGGCAAATCCCCAAATAATTAACATCCTCATCACACAATCCTCCTCATGTTTCATAATGACTGCAGCAAGAGGCCTGGCAATTATCTCCAAGGCAATGTGGCTGTTTTCTGATGCTGTCACTAGGGGGCACTGTGAACCCAAAAAAGGAAAAGCAATTTAGCCAAAGCCCAATTTTTCCACTGTCACTATCTGCAGATACTGTAGAGACAGTAATAAACCACAGAGCAACACAATGAATCATACACGGAATGTGCAATAGAAATGGAGAAATCTTCGAATATATTATTGAAAAATCTATTTCATCTGAATTTATCTTATCTATTAAATACAGCATAAGATAAAACTCACATAAACACATACAGATAATATGTAACACATAGATAACTCCTTCATTAATTACTGATATCATTTGCAAATCAACATTAATGCCTTGTTGACTAAAGCCTAATACCAACATTCGGGGCGACATTATCTCAGGTCCATAGTCGATTAAACCTAATCGATGGTCTCACAAGATACTGCTAATGACAAATAAAAGGAAATAGAAAACATTTGTGTGCATAAGATTCACAAGCAACAGAAAATTCCTCTTCTGCCACATCACCTCCCTGCAGCCCTGCAGCCCTGCCCTCTGTATGTGTGTGTGTGTCACTGTCACTATAACAAAAAGACAGCCTCTGAAAGAGGCAGGGAAAACAAACGATCGCCGAGTGTTCAGCTGCTGACCTGGCAGCGTGTTTGTGGGGTGTCCATGTTTACGAGGAGCCAGAGACGTGTTGTAAACTGCTGAGCCTGAGAGCCAAGGACGTGAGAAAACAGAAGAAAGTGTAAAAGTTGAAACGAGCTGCACATTTGAAAGTTTCAAGCAAGATGGACGATGGGAGACGGCTCCTCCAACGCTCCATCCATCCGTCCGTTTCCCCTTCTCACCTGATTGGAAGGCCACTTCGCTGAACAGCATCCAAAGGTCACCGAAGTGGAAGCGGCATTTGATGGCCCTGGCTGTGCGGTCCCCCAGGGGCACGGTGACAAAGCGGGCCACTTGGCTCACGCGGTCGCCGGCGGACCTAAAGGTCACGGGGTCGGCCTCCCACTCCGAGCCCGAGCGGAAGTAACAGGTGGCCTGTCGGAACATCCGCACCCCGCGGCTGAACATGTTGCTGCAGTGAACCTGAGGAGGCGAGGGAGGGACAGGTGGAGCTTTCATCGACACATAGAAATACACACTCATACATACTTCTGTTGCTAGAATGACAATGATCATAATTATTACAATCATCATTCTGATTATGGCTTTAAACTCACACACTAGTGTGGATTTGTAGACACTGTATGAAACAATATATGAAACAGCTCCAATTTCTCATAAGCTTCATGTATATTTAATAAACACATAATGGTGCAGTGCTGCATTGGGTTGGTTTAAAGGTGCAGTGTGTAAGATTTGGTGACCTCTAGAGGTGAAGTTGCATGTTGTATCCATCACCTCACCCTCACTCTTCTGAGCCTGCAGGACAACCTATGGTCGACCTATGGTTTGGTTTGCTAGTGTAAAAACATGGCGGCCCCCGTAGAGAGGACTTCTCTAATAGATCAAAAAATAGAACATTTAGGTGATTAGAAGATGTCGTTATATAATTGTTTCGCGAAATCTTTTAGTAGTAACAAAAATGACAAAAATCTTGACACAATGCACCTTTAAATCTGAAAAGAATGGATTTTTACGGCAGTACCAGCTCAGCGTTTGTTCCCAGACGCCCCTCACCTTCATGGAAGTGAAGTTTCGGACGTGGTCGAACTCAAAGATGATTTCCACGTAACCTTTGGCAAAGCTCTTGTTGTTCCACCCTATGTAATCGTAGCCCGGCCACATGCCATAGATGTGGCTGTGCAGGAAATCATCCAGGCCCCAGGTGCCGTCTGTGAGCTGGCCCAGGCCTTTCGTCAGTCTGGAGCGAGAATGAAAGAGAGAGGAAATACAATATCTGTTTGACTTTCAGCAGCGAGGGGAGGACGGGATTGCTTTTTCATCTAAAAGGCAAAAAAAGCTTCTTTAAAAAAAAAAAAAAAAATCCTCAGTTAGCTCAGAGGGGAGCTGAGGTTACCGTGATGAGAAAAACTACACAAGTGTTATTTCCGGACCTTTCAGCTGCCACCCCATCATACACAGAATCGTTGAAGTAAACGTCCAGGCCTCTGTAGATCATCTGATGTCCATCGGGAATGCTGTAAGACAGCAGACCATCTGGAAGAGCAGAGACGATTGTCACCCCGCTGTATTTCATCAGGGGGTCATCAACCAACCATCCACAATACATGGACTGATGCACCGGCGACCCACCCAGCCATTCACAGCCGTACAGCTCCACCCTCATACACACAATCATGGAGGGGTCGGTCACCGGCATGAAGCGGACGAAGCGGGCGATGATGGGCGGCTCCAGATCCTTCAGCACCACGTCGTACGCGTTCCGGTTCCCTTCGATGACCTGGCGGAGGAGAGCGGGGTCACGTCATGCGGCGGACTGACGAGTGAAGAGCATCAGGGACAAATGAATGATTCGAGTATGAATGATTGGTAAGAAAGCTTCGAACAAACGCTCCGTGATGAGCTGCGGGGAGGTGGGAGATGTCCAAGGCCACGTGCAGCATTTTGTCGCCATGAATACGTGATGTGGAGATTGAATATGGAATCAAACTGGTCCCCGGCGCCTCATGAATTTAAAATCCTCCACTTTATGAATTCTGCAGCCACTTGCTGCAGAGAGGATGTTTTTTCCCCCTTTACTTGATTAAAAATC